>JADRCH010000029.1:5451619-5529119 GCA_019843965.1 Rhynchomys soricoides | reverse complement strand
AGAATTCAGTGCCCTCGCTATTGCCCGAGTATGGGAATGCGAGGAGCCCCCCTCGGGTGTGTGGAGCAGAGAAGGCCCGGCACCCCTTAGGTCCCACCCGCCCCCCCCCCCCGCTGCCCTGCGCTTGTCATATCCTGTCTTTGGCCTGATATTTTACGCGAGTAAATGGAAAGGGATTACAATGAAGATTTATGTGTGCTCCGAGCGTGGCTGCTTTCCCAGTGTAGGGGGCCGAAGTCGTTTCTTCCCATTTCCATTTTTCATTCCTACTTTGGGAAGCGCAAGTTAGTGTGGGGGGTGGGGGTGGGGGTGGGGGGAGCGTGTCTGCGCGGCGGCGGGCTGATCACAGGGCTTGGCGTCTCCGGGCGGGCTGGAGACTGTGAGAAAGGCTTGCCAACGCGTCGCCCCCGGCGGGGCTGGAGCCGGCCCCCACCCCCTGGAGCCCGGCTTTGTTTCTCTCCCTAGCCCACCCCTCCGCTTCCCCGCCCCCTCACGTCTAGAGCGCGGGTGCATCTCAGCGACCTCTGTGGCCCTTCTTGTTCGCGGGAACGCCCCCTTCCCCCTGATTCCTGCACCCTCCTTTGCCCACTGCCGGGCGAAAGGCGCGTCGTGGCCCTGTACGACCCCGCCGCCGCCGAGTGCCAGGTTCGGTGACTCCGGCGAGTCTGTGGGGCCTCGGCCCACCCCGGAGAGGGGCCGCCCGCCCTCCGGGCTCCCAGGCTCGGCTCATGCCAAGGCCTGTTGCGTGATTCCAACTTGGGCTGACATTCCCTGCCCGGGGCGCTCCGGCGTAGGCCTCTTAATCATCTTGTCTGCAGCAGATCCTCGACACCAGCCAATTTACTGCCCCGTCTTTCCCGGCTGGTTTCAGGAGCCGGGGAGGGGAGTGCGCGCAAAGGAGGGGAGGGCATAACCTTAGGAGAAAGGCTAGTACCAGCTATTGGCGCGCAGGGGAACACACACATGCACACCTCGCAAAGTAGAATTTGGAAGTGGGGGAGTGTGGGGGGCTGAGATGGGAGGTTGGTAGGCAATAGTTGCATAGGGAAGCTCCAAGTCCCAGGCCATTCTGAATTGGGCAAATCCTTCCTTTCCAGAGACCATCCTGGATCACTCTGAGCAGGCCCAACATCAACAGTATTCGCCTTAAATTCAGAAAGTCACCTCCATTTTAAGGTTGTTTGCTGTTTGTGCCCCTTGATCCAAATACAAATTGAAGATACATGGATGACCCGCTCAAACTGGAGTAGAAGAGGCCTGAGTTTAGCAAGCAGGGTTTTCTGGTCTGTTCCCAACTTCCTTTCCAGAACAGGCTGATCCCTTGGAGGGAACGGCAGAAGCTCAAGCCACATGTAGAAAAGGACCAGAGTCTCCACATCCCTAACTTTTCCACTCAAGGCGAAATTAGAAAGGTCTCTTAGTAATATCAGACTTCAAGAGTAAAGCGCCCCTCCCCGGATTTGGAGCATACAAAACAGTAATAGCCAAAACTTATCTAGCGCTTATCACATGCCAGGCCTTGTTACATCATTGCCTCATTAGGGGTTCATTAAGTTGCTCACCATTCCGAGCCATAACTGTTATTATTTCTCCTAGATCTGCAAACTGCAACAGAGAGACTAAGAGGGTTGCCCAAGGTCACATAGTCAGCGGTTGATGGGGGGGGGGGAACTTCCCCCCCCCCCCCCGTGTTCTTCCAACAACAGACTCCAGCGCTTTCAATGAAACGGGCTTTTAGTTTAGATCTGCAGGGAATGCCAGAAAGTAGGGTCGTTTAGGAAGCTAAGAGCTGCTCATGTGAGGCCTGTAGTAGGAAGCAAAGTTGAGTGTTGCGTGAGCCTTTCCTCTTGAAGAGTGTGAGGTGCAATGTGCACCATTCCACAGCAGCAATGAGCATTATCTCTGCTTGCCGTTCATTGTGACTGCATTTTCATGTCTGTGTCAGCGAGTAACGTGTGTGTGTGTGTGTCTGGGTGTGTTGGAAAGTGTGTGTGTGTGTGTGTGTGTGTGTGTGTGTGTGTGTGTGTACTACTAGCATAGCACTGTGTTCTGGGGTTGCCCAGCATTCCAAAGCAGCCAACCGTGCTTCACGAGAGTGACTCACTGAGTTCTGGGATCAGCCAGCTCCCAAAGGGCCTCGGGGGCAAATGGAGGGAGGGACCATTGTAGGAGTCTGATCCCAGACTGTTGCAGAGCTTAGGTCCTGGGCATTTGGTTGCCCGCGGCAGCTCGGGTGCACTGCCTGGCCAGCACCACGGACGCGGTGGCGGCGGAGACCGCCCAGGCGCGGGGCTGTGGCGCCGGCGCCAGAGGGACCAGGAGGGCGGAGGCTGGAGCCGCCCGGCGCTGAGTGAGTCACGCCGCCTTAGGCTGAAGAACCGCGCGCGGACTCGGGCGGGGTGGGTGGGGGAGGAGCTGAACCCTTCACCGAGGCCGGAGTACCCCTCTTGGACTGTGTGCGTCTCATGGCCATTGTAGCCTCGGAAAGGTACAAATGTGCAGTTTTGCTCATCCGATTCCTGGGCGGGGACCCGCTCAAGGTCTGAGCTGAGGAAACCCTGGCACCAAGGAAAAAGCACATACTCCAATGAAAACAATAATTTATTTTAAATAATCTCTTCATATTGTAAAATCAACATTAAGAGTATGTTGCTTTCATAATAAATAACCCCCAAATACCTTGCATTTCAAGAACAAAGACTTTAGGACAAGATAAAAACAAATTCAAATCAGTAGCTTAATTTAACTGAGAAAAATTTTCAAAGGGGGAAAACATAGGGGCTGCTGAGGTCACTGCTACATCGCAGTTTTCACAACTGGGGGCGGTTTACAAAAAAGTTTGAAAAGATGAAAATTTTTATACAAATAAATGTGGGGAAATCTGCACAGACACCCTTATTTACAAACTCTGCATTGAAGTTCGGGCTAATAGTCCTTAATTCATCTTAAAAAAGATAATTTAAACACATTTTTTTTTGCAGCGTCCACATATTAAAAAAATCAGTTTTTTTTTAAACATCAAAATGAGGTCATCCGCAAAGGCACCTAAACTTTTAAAAAAATAAAAATAAAAAAACTCCACTGGTGATGGATGAGGAGCTACGGGAGTGTTCCTGGGGAAAGTGGGAGGCGGGAAGAGTTGGGAGAGCTGGGAATTCTCCCCATGAGCCCCCAGGAAGGGGAAAAACAGGCGGGATGCTGGGGGTCATGGGAGTACGTGAGAGGGTGGGGTAGGACCGGGGGAGGTCAATAACCGAAGCCAACTGGAACAGAGGCCTGGGGCAGGAGAGGAAAAAAGGAGCCTCTGAGAACCAGGAAGCCTCGAGGGCGGGGAAGGCGTCCCTGTGCCTGACCCAGCTCGGGGCCTGGAGAGACCAAGGACCCTGAGGATCAAGCTGAGGGGGCTGGGAAGGAGCAACAAGTCCGAGGATGGCCTAAAAGTGGCCGGGGCTCAAGTCGGAATTGAGGCCAGGGACGTCGGGCTTGGCACTAGAAGATCCCACGAGGCCTCCTTGTTTCCGGCTGCTCCGTGGCAGTGCGAGGAATGGCCCAGCGACCGGCCACCCCTGTTTGCCACTTCCAATACGGTTGGGTGACGGTCGCGGGCTGGTAGGTTCGAGCCTCTAGCTACGGGACGCGTGCTGAAGAACACGGTGTCTGAGTTCTCAAGTCTCTGTCGCTGTCCGTTCGAGGTTAGAAAATCGTCCCCGCGCTCACCGGGGCGCCCCCGCCTGCGTGGTGGTGATGATGGTGGTGGTGGTGCGCCTGCGGAGTCTGCGAAGGATGCAGAAGTGGCGCCGTGGCCTGAAGGTGTGAAGCGGAGCCTGAAGCCTGATGATACCAGGGGTAGTTTCCCAGAAAAGCCGAGGCGGCGCTGCTCGGGCTGGAGCCAGAGCTGCCCGCGCCGCTGCCTCCGCTGCCCGGGCCGCCGCCCGCCATCCTCTGCGGCGCGCCGAAGTCCCAGGATGCTGGCGCCGAGACCGGCGGGGAGGCACATGGTGGGGAAGCGCTGGCTCCAGGGTGCTGCTCTGTGGGGATCTCACCGCTTTTCCACATCTTCTTGAACTTGGATCGGCGGTTCTGGAACCAGATTTTGACCTTTGTAGAAAACAAAGGAAAAGCCCCTGAGCTTTTTAGTGCAGGAACCTGGGCAGGAGCTTGGCAGAGTGGAGACCGGCCGGTGAACAGATCATCTGCCCGGCCTCTGGGCCCCGCTGCTTCTAACTACATTGGGGGATCTCAAAACGCTGATGAATGAGCTCTAAATATGTGACCAAGGCTCTGTGTAGTGCGGTGTTAGGTCAGTTATGTCACCAGCTTTATCATCAGCTAGTGGGAAGACGTTGTAGTGTGGGATTTCTGTCCACCCGGGTCATTTTCTTTCCTCCCACGAGGCGGCCCCCCTTTTAAAAAATGTGTTGTGTTTGTTTTTTTTTTAAGCGTTGGGCCTAGAAGTTTACGTTGCCCGAAAAAAGCACAGATGAAAATATACTTTTGAAAAGTCGTTCCGAACTCGCCTGCTTCCTAGCTAAAGCAGGCCATTCCCATCTTGCTCACCTGAGTTTGGGTGAGGCCCAGAGACGCCGCAAGCTCGGCTCGCTCCGGCAGGGCCAGATACTGGGTCTTCTGGAAGCGTCTCTGAAGGGCCGCCAGCTGGAAACTGGAGTAGATGGTGCGTGGTTTGCGGACTTTCTTTGGCTTCCCGTTCACTATTCGGATTTCAGGCTCAAGGTCTTCCTTGTCTGCAACGAAAATGAATGGTGAGCACCCACCGTCCAACCCCGCAGTCCTAAAGTTCAGAGCCAGGCCTTGGCCAGAGCCTGGAGAAGGCCTTCACAACTTCAGCACGCGCAGACTGGCCTGGCCACGGAACCCTGCAAGGGACCGAGGAGACCTGTGCAAGAGAAAGAAGAGGCGGGCAGCAAAACGATGCGCTACCCACAGCATGCCGACTGGCCCAACAGCCCACCGGCTCTGTCTCCCGGAGCGTGGAGAGACAGAAACTGATTCGCGTGCAGATGGAGATCGGGCAGAGCTCAGGGCAGGAGCAAGAGGTGGACGGAGTGCAAGGCTAGAGCTCCAGACTGTCCTCCTCCATGCTCACCGGGTTCCTCCCCGTGGCCAGGCCGACTTGGGCACCTTAGATGCTAGTTACGCTTACCGGGCTCGTTGTTGACTGGGGACGAACTGGTTCCGTAGGGCGCGTAGGAGGTGTACGCGGCGGTGTAGCCCAAGTCGTAGCTGCTTTTGGCGGAGTAGGAGATGTTGTTGAGGCCGCTGGCGTGGTACTGGTAGGAGCCCATGTGCGCGTAGGGCGAGGCCCCCCCGCCGCCACCGCCCGCCGGGTGCTGCTGGTTGGTATAGTAGCTGCTGTCGGTAGCTGTGGACACCGGGAGGGTTGGAGATTCCTGGGGCTTGTGCAGGCTGCTGGTGCTGCTACTGCTGTTGCTGTTGCCGCCAGGGCCGGCGCCGGCACCGCTCGGGGGCTGCTGGTGCTGGTGGTACGTGCTGGAGGCGGTGATCTGGGTCGAGTGCATATCAGCCACCAGACTGTCAAAGACTCCAGTCATCCTGACCCGGGACAGGAAAGAGCACGGGTGGCGGGCGAGAGGGGGATGCGAGGCGCCTCCTCTGTCTGTCTCTCCAGGTCCCTTCCAGCAGCCAATGTAATTACGGGGAGGGGGGAGGGAGAGGAAAACAAGAAATGAGGCTACGGTCTAGGCGCCTCCTCCCCTGGAGGAGGCTATCACGGTGCGTGGCTCGGGACCGCAGCTGCTGGCCGCATCCTTCCCCGGCCTCTCGGACCTCTCGGCTCCTAGCCCGGCTCGGGCGGGGGGCGGGCAACGGAGGGGGTAAGAGCAGTCAGGCACGGTAGGGGCTCCAGGAGGCGGGAGCAGGTGAGCGACCCCCGAGCAGCTTTACGATTGTCTGCCGGGCAGCGCCTGCAGGGTGGGCATTTAACACTTGTCACGTGACCACAGGCAACGTCACCTAGCAACAGCCAATCAGAAGGAGTGGGCCGCGGGGCTCTGGGAGTCCGCGACCCGGCGGCCGGGGGACCCGCATGTCACGTGTCCGGCAAGGCGGCCGCGGTGGGTGCGTGTACAACCACTGCAGCTAGTGGGTACCCGACTTGGAGCTGGATGGGGTGCAGGATAGGATGGAAGGCGTCTGGTCTCCGGGGAAGAAGTAGGGTCTCCCACTTTACTCTGCTTGCAAGAGCCAAGTGTAAGGGTTTACAGCTCTTGTCCGAGGTCGCCTTAATCAAATAAAGGCAGGCAGAGGGCCAAGCCAGCTCTGTCTCTTTTTATCCAAACACTTTTCCTCGAGGTGCCTGGCTAGCACTTACTCTTGTCAGCCACTCTGCACCTGACGGTCAATTGATTTAAATTATCCATAAACCGCGTATAATAACATATGCTTCCTAACCTACCCACAGAGATATTAGGACAATTAATTGGATAATATTTAACGTTTTTCCTTGTTGCTTGAGAGAAGAGCTCTATAAGCCCAAAGGTATTATTACTAGTAATGTATTTGAAATCACTTTCCTCATACACATAAAGGCCTCGAGTAATGACGAACATCTGAGCCAATGGCTGGGAACGGATCCTGAGGTTTCCTCTTTGGGAAAGGTAGGCCAAACAAGACAGTCTCAAAGTCTTTTGAATCGGTGTTTTCACGAAAAGGGGAATGAAAAAAATACTGAAGTAATGTTAGAGATTACGCTTAGTACGTTTTCTTGATATAAACAATAAATATAAAAAGTTTTATTTCGTATACTTTATTTTACATTTTCGTGTTTTAGGATCTTACTCCGCTGCTGTAATTTCTCTTTCTTTAGGCTTTTTTTTTTAAAGTCCAAATGATGAGGTCCCCTCTCTGGTGGCTGGAATTTTCAAAAGAAAGGTGATGGATGGACTAGAGCGGTGATGGACTCCCAAGTCTGAAGATTCTGTGGTAGCGCCTGCTTTGTGGCGCCACCTGGTGGACAGTGTACGAGGTTGTTACAGGCCTGGTAGACAGTCTAATCACGCCCAGGCGCCAGCCTCTGAAACCCCCCAAAAGAACAAAATAGTAATTAAAAGCCACAAAATTGTGCTAGTGCGCGCCATCTGAAGCATCCCTTCCTAAAGACATAACATGTCACTGAAAGAACTTGTTACAACAACTGCCTAATGGAAAACAAGTTGATACTTTAAAAAATACGATCTTTGGTCTTCTCCAGAAAAAGCAAGTGTGTAATTAAAACTCCAGCATTCACACAGCGGAATAATGAGGCAGGTAATGCGCCTTCCAGTCTGCCCGGATTTAGTTCACAGCCACTTGGCTAAGGAAGGCCTGGAGAATGGGGAAGAATGAGTTTTATTAGAAACTCCCAGGCGGGACTCGCCTGTACCAGACCAGACCCTCCCTACCGTAAAGACTTTAAACTGCTCCCTGCCTCTTTTGTGTGCGTCAATGGTTTCTCACAGTTTTTAATCCAGATTGCCTTTTAGCGACTCGATTTCAAGTTCCAGTACTCTGACACCACACGGGTAGCTATTTTTGCCCTAATAAAAGAATTCCTTGAGAATCAAAATTAAAAATGTATTTGCCCTTTCTCTGCCCCTTTGTTGCCAATCAAGTATGTTCTGGGGGCTTACTGTTGGTGGGAAGCTTTCTGCATTTCATTTCTTTCCCAATCCCCAGAAACAGTCTAAAATCAGGTGAGATTGGTTAAAACAGCATCATTCTGGAATAAATAGGACTTGAAGCCCCCCTCCCCCTTTATCTTGGACACAAGTGCCCTTCAGACATAGGGAGTGCAAGCAGCCCCGAGCCTAGAGAGGAAGAGAGCTGGAAGGAGAGAGATACCTATAGCTGTCTTTCTGGGGGAAGGGGGGAGCCTAGGCTTGAAGTGTCCTGATAAACCAGACACAAATCTACATCTTGTGTCATTTATTTATATTGTTTTCTTGAGGCACGATCTCAGGATGCTGTGCTGGCTAGTCTGGAACTTGCTATGTAGATGAACCTGGCTTCCAATTCACAGCCATCCTCCTGTCTATATTTGAGTTCTGTGAGTGCTGGGATTACAAGCATGAGACACCCCCACTTCCCAAAAAAAAATCTAGGTTCACCCAAATTACCTGATTGCTTTGTAAAAAAAAAAAATATCTAACGGATTTCTCTACTTTGGTCTAAAGGGAAGTACCCTAAAGTATTGATTGATATTGATAGTTTATACTTTGATCCCCAGTTCTGAGAAGAACCACTCTGCTCTCCTCAGACAGAAGAGGTCTCAAGATGGAGTTGGGATGAATTTGGAGGGGAACTGGCTGCTTGGATGAGGCTATTCAGTTGTTATTCTTAGCCCCAGAGTTCTTTCAGTCTGCCAGAACCTAGTAGAGGAGGGTTAGGTGTCTCAATGCAGACTTTGTGTGTCTCAACACATCTCAGTTTGGAGCCTGTTCCTCTGGGTATATCTTGATCCACCCATTCCCTTTGTAGCGATGATCATTGAGGCTCTCTCGGATTGAAGAATAAAACGACCTCTTTTGCATCAAGTGCTTTGCCAACTTCAGCTGTCAGCCAGCTGTCTTCTCTGTTGCCACGGCACAAATCCCAGTGGTGTTTAGAGTAAGCCTCAAACACCCAGGATTTCCAGAGGCTCCAAGCTGGAGAGTGCAGGTTCACTTAGGGCTCCCCCCTCCCTGCTGGCCCAGATTCCCCAGACTTCTCTTGGCCCAGGACTTTGCCTCTGCTTGTCTACTGGGTATCCTGCACTGAGCAGAGAGGTGTGATCTGGGAAAGAAGGCACTCCCCCCCTCCCCCCCAGGGCTTTCGTGTTGGCCTGCACATTCCAAGGCTAGTTTGACTACCTACTCTCTGCCCTGTTCCAGGGTGAATCTTTCTTTGCTGCTGGTCCCAGAAGTGGTGCTTGGTGTGTGTGTGTGTCTGTCTGTCTGTCTGTCTGTCTGTCTATCTGTCTCGAGGGTACCATCCCAATAGAAGTAGCTCTGAGACTTGCAATTTCTAAATCTCTTGAGCTTTGTCCTAGAACTCAAAGCTGTGGGAAAACGGCAGGGATTTGTCTCTGGAGAACCTCAGAGTCCTACCTGTCTCATACTGGCTTCTCTATCACAGTCACACAGCTACCCCAGAAGTTCTTGCTGTGTCTTTAACACTGGTTCTCCCAGCGAGCCCCTAAGGCAGCCTTGAGGAACCCAGGGAGTCAACCGGTGTCCCATCCCTTAAACCCTCCTGTGGACAGACTCCAGAGCCTGTATCCTTGAAACTCACATTTGTGTTTTATTTTTCCTTCCTAGGCTCACATGTACATTCATTCAAGAGTTGGGCTTGGTTTGTCCAGCTACATGGGTGGATTCCCCTGGTCTGTACTTCCCTGATAGCTCCCCACAGGGCATCTTTGCCTCTCCTTTCTCTACCTTAAGTGGTCCCTGAGTTCAAGGCTCTCTACTGCTCCCAATCTCACTATTAGCACTTCCCTGTTGTAACATAGTATCCGGATCTAGGGATTACTAAGGTCCAGTGGCTTACAGTGGAGAACACAATTGCTAGAATGTATCCTAGAATGTACCATTCACTGGCCTTAGCTTCTGCCAAGCTCTTTACCATCCATCTTAGCTATGTGGAATCCATAGAATGGATATAGAATTGACAGAGAGGGAAACCAAGGCACAGCCCCAGGTCTCTTGTTTATGGCCAGGACAAAAGGAAGAGTCCAGATTTGGTCCATGCAAGGGTGCATTTGCTTAGGGACTAGATTTGTGACCTGAAGAATGAAGCCTGCATAGCACCTTTTGTCTTGTCTAGTAGGATGCTGTAGAAAGGACATTAATACACCCAAAGTGGAACTCACCTCTGTAGCCCCAAGATTTTTCTCTTCAGGACTCCAATGGATCTATCTCTGGTCATGTGGAAAGATTCCCAACAGAAGAGTTCAAGTTCTTGACCAAGAGAAGGCCAGAGGTGAGGGGGAGATAACAGTGGCCAAGCTGAACCTCAAGGACATTGTTCCTTCAGAGAACGCCAGGGATCCCCTTTGCTCTTCACTTCAAGCAGAAAGCCTGACTCCTCCCACAGAACTGAGTAGGTTCGGGGCATTCTGCTGGAACTCTCAGACCCAATCACCATCCTTTTTTCCATCCCTATTCAGAGGGGTTCCTGGCTAGCCGGTTAGCGCGGCACTGAACTAGGGTCCTCTAGGTTCTGTGGGCGCCCATACCCTCTGACCACAAGTGCTCCACTGTCAATGAGCAGGAGAAACTCAAAATCTCCATGGCTAACAGCTGTCCCATCCTGGTGGCCAGGCCAGGCCGGTTAGAGCCGATGGAATGCTACATTTCTCTCCCAGGTGCTCCCTGGGAAGTTTCTCGCTGCACGAACAGGAAGAAGCTGTGCAAATGGCTCCCCAGGAGGCCAGAGCTCTAGCTGGCAAGAAAACAATCTTCCCCACAAGCATCTTGGCACTTACTCCTGCTCTAGACCCCGCGAGCCCCCTTGCGGTGTCCTGCTCCAGGCACGCACAACTGCAGCCCCACTTCTGGGCCTGGGAGATGGAGCCAACAAACCAATAACTGGACGGAAGGGTCAGGTTTAGCTCCTGCTGGTAGGTGGTAACCTGTAAGGCAACTCTTGGAGGGCAGAGCAGAAACCGTCCCTGTGTGGACGTCTTCAAGCGCGTGTCAGTACAGCATGCTACTCCAAACTTGAAATCGGCTCTCTATGTCTTAGAATCTAGTTAGGCTTTCTGCAGGTTACATTTATTTGCGCTCTCTCTCTCTCTCTCTCTCTCTCTCACACACACACACACACACACACACACACACACACACACACCAACAGCAGCAGCAGCAGCAGCAGCAGCAGCAGCAGCAGCAGCAGCAGCAGCAGCAGCACCAGAGCTCAGAGCACTGTCTGGCGTTTGCAATCTCATCCTCAACTAAAATGTAGTATCACTGAACTTTAATGGAAGGCCAGATGCCATCTGGTAGGATCTGGAGAATGGGACTTTGTTGCCTTGAACTATTGAGGTGACTTTGTGGGTGTTCCCCAGTTCTCCCATGGAACTGAAGGAAGCCCCTGGAATGATTGCCAGCAACGCACGCACACGCACGGGTTCAAGTTCTCCAATCCACCAGCTTTCCGGTAAACCCTTGGAGGCTTTCTCTGCTCTAGGCTCCTTGGGATTTCTTTTGCAGGGACCATGGAGCATGGACACTGCCCCATTTTTTCCCCCTCATCCAGAAGTAAGCAAGCCTCTGATAGAAGTGAGAGGACAGAGGCAGTGGACCAGGCTCAGCTTGGATTTGGTTCAGTGTTATGTGGAAGGTCATTGGGGGTTGAGGGGCTGGCTGCCTGGAGCTCAGAACTTCTGCCAGGTACAGGTCAAGCCCTGGTAGCAGGAGCAAGGAACTGGCTTCCCTGCTGGTTCCCTCCGCTGCGTGCTCACATGCTCTCTCTCTCTCTCAAGTGGAGAGAGGTGCAGGAAACTCTCAGACTTCTGACTTCAGGAAGTTTGGCGCAGCAATCTGCCTCCTTTTTAGCTATTAAATTTTGTTTTAGTCAGTCTCACTATGTATGTAGCCCTAGGCTGGTCTGGAATTTAGGGGGGCTCAAAGCAATCCCATTTGTTCCAACTGGGATTATCAGAGGAAGACAAGGTGAGCCTTTATTGTGTGTGTGTTTGTTTGTGTGTGTTTTATGTTGCTATTTGGTTTTCTTGTGAGAACTACCTGCTCTTTTGGTCCCCTCTCCACTGTTTGTTACTTTATTCTGTTAAGTTGTAATGTAGGACATCTCTTCACATTGTACAGATTAGCTTTTGGTTTTGTTTACAGTCAAAATTGAACACCAGTATTCTCCTTTACTTTAAAATTATCATTATTGTTTGGGTGTCATATCTGTATATATATATCTTGCATATATCCTGTTATGTCTTCTTGCACGCCTGTAAGAGTGGAGGCTGGAAGAGGGACTTACATTCCCTGGACTGGAATTTTGGAGTGGTAAGGTGCCAGGTAAGTGTTGGGACTCTAGCCGAGGTTCTCTGGAAAAGCAGCCAGTGCTCTTAACACCAAACTGATTTCCCAGCTCCATCGCCCTTCCTCCCTCCCTCCCCCCTCCCCCCCTCCTTTTTTTTCTTTGTCTCCCTCTCCCTCTACTCTTCCTGATACATGCTGCCCCCTCTCGCCCCAGTGCTGGGGATAAAAACTTAAGATTCTTTTCCAGTTACTATTTATTTTTGTCTCATGTGTATGAGTGTTTTGACTGCATATGTTTATGCGATACAACATGCAAGTCTGGTGCCACAGAGCCCAGAAGAGGGTGCAGGATCACCTGAAACTGGAGTTTGGACCGTTGTAAGCTGCCCTGTGGGTGCTGGGCCATCTCTCCAGCCCTCCTCCCCTCGTTTGATAGTCCACTTACTTATTTTGCGTTCACGAGTGCAGGGCTGCTATTGCTTTCACTTCCCATTCTGATTTTTTTTTTAATTATGTGTATGGGTAATTTGCCTGCATGTATAACCAGCTGGTTATGACTGGGAGCTTCTGTGGTGTGACAAGAACGAATCTTGCTATAGTCTTTTCTGGATCTGCAGTTCCTAGGCTAAAAGGCTGAGAAGAAATATTTATTTATTTATTTATTTATTATTTATTTATTTATTTCTTATAGTTTCCCTATGTAGCCTTGGCCTGGCATTCGCTATGCAGACCAGGCTGTCCGTAAGCACACAGAGATCTGCCTGCCTCTGCTTCCCAAGTGCAGGGATTAAAGGCACATACCACTTTGTCACACTGATTTTTCTTTTCCCTCTTCTTCCTCCTCCTCTTCTTCTTCCTCCTCCTCCTCCTCCTCCTTTAAAGTGGAGAGCTGGAGAGATGGTTTGACATTAAGAGCAATTACTTCTCTTGCTGAGAACCAGGGTTTGGTTCCCATTACTCCAGTCCTCTAGCTCACATCAACATGGCCTTAGGCAGCAATCCAGACAGACCAGGAATATCTGAATGGCCTTTGGTCATAATGCATACCTTGGATATCAATACAGACCCTGGCCGTGATAAGACCATGGACTCAAACAGGGCCCCAGTTGGCAGCATGGGCCCATGTCACCATGGCCTCATGTGGCTGCACAGGACACTCAGATTAGTGTGCCCCCCGGTGGCAGCATGGCCTTCAGACATCCACTTGGTCTCAAGTGGCAGCCCACACCATGGACATCTGCCCATAGCCTTAGATAGTAACTCAGGCCACAGACATTAACACAGACCTGGCTGTAGCAGAACCATGGACCCAGGCATGGCCCTCAGTGGCAGCTTGGGCCAGGATGTCACTGTGGCTTCAGGTGGCAGCATGGATCATGAACATCTGGATAACTTTTAATGGCAACACAGGCCACAGACATCAGCACAGACACCAGCTTTGATATAGCCAGGGTTTAATGCATGGCCTTTGGCAGTAGTTGGGGTCCAGAAATCACCATGAAGGTGGTTGCACAGGCTCCTCTCATCCACCTGCTCCTCACTACCATAATGTTCCCAGTTCCACGGTTCACCACCGTGCACTAACCACTCAGCTTCACTTTCTCTCCCATCTCTCCACACATACTCCATCTTTCCCGTCTCTCCATTATATATTCTCTCATCATAATGGTGCCCACCGTGGGGCTGGGGCAGGAGCTTGAGTGTCTTTCTTCCTGCTGCTTCAGGCTATCACAAATAATTTTAAATGTCATAAAAAAATAAAATAAGCGAAGATATAACTCAGCAATAGAGCACTTGCTTAGTGGGTGTGAGGACCTGAGTTCATTCTTTAGTATCACAAAATCTCAAAACAAAACCCGGGAAACTTCCCACCAAAAAGGAGACTAGTTAGACTTATTGGCCCCTATATTTGACCCCGGTGATTAGGAGGTCAAGACAAGAATATCAGAAGCTCAAGGTAATCCTGGGCTCCATAGAGAGTTTGAGGCCATGTGTCAAAAAAACAAGACAAAACAAAAATGGGAGGAAGGGAAGCAGAGGCAGGTGGATCTCTGTGAGTTCAAGGCCAGCCTGGTTGAGAGAGAGAGAGAAAGAGAGAGAGAGAGAGAATTAGTTCGTTCCAGGACAGCCAAAGCTACTGCTGCCTCCTCCCCATTTCCCAAGTTCTAGGATTATGGATGTTTTGTTGCCCTAACTCTGGTACCCTGGTAACTTTACCTTGCCCCATACCCCCTTCAACTGGGGCTTTTACTACAGACTTCATTCCACTACCACACCATGTCTGCTCTTGCCATCTACGTTATAATCCAGAGAGTAGCTGAGGGGACTTCTGATGGGCTCAAACAAGGTTTTACTGAAGTCTTGGGGTAACAAGAGGGGAGTAACCATGATTTGGATTCTGAACTGGGAGAGTTCTGTTGATCTGAGCTGCAGTACAGTGGTTGCCAGCTGCCATTTGGGCAATGAAACTTGTGAGTTCCCAGAAAATCTCCAGCTGCAGAGATTTTTTTCTCTGTATATCCCTGGCTGTCCTGAAACTCACCCTGTAGACCAGGCTGACCTCAAACTCAGAGATCCACCTGCCTGTGCCTCCTGAGTCCTGGGATCAAAAGTGTGCATCTTTCACTTGTTTGGTTAGAGTCACACCAAGATATTTTATATTGTTTGGGACTGTTGTGAAGGGTGTCATTTCCCTAATTTCTTTCTCAGCCTGTTTATCCTTAGAGTATAGGAAGGCTACTGATTTGCTTGAGTTAATTTTATATCCAGCCACTTTGCTGAAGTTGTTTATCAGCTGTAGGAGTTCTCTGGTGGAATTTTTGAGGTCAGCTGTTAAGAGTTCTCTGGTGGAATTTTTGAGGTCAGCTGTAAGAGTTCTCTGGTGGAATTTTGGGGTCGCTTATGTATACTATCATATCATCTGTGAATAGTGCGATCTTGACTTCTTCCTTTCCAATTTGTATTCCTTTGATCTCCTTTTGTTGTCTAATTGTTCTCTCTAAAACTTTGAGTACTATATTGAATAGATAGGGGGAGAGTTGGCAACCTTGTCTTGTCCATGATTTTAATAGGATTGCTTTTGTTTCTCTCCATTTAGTTTGATGTTGGCTATTGGTTGGCTGTATATTGCTTTTATTATGTTTAGGTATGGACCTTGAATTCCTGACCTCTCCAGCACGTTTAACATGAAGGGTGTTGTATTTTGTCAAAGGCTTTTTCAGCATCTAATATGATGACCATGTGGTCTTTTTTCTTTAGTTTGTTTATGTAGTAGATTACATTGATGGATTTCCATGTATAGAACCATCCCTGCATTCCTGAGATGAAGCCTACTTGATCATGGTGAATGATCATTTTGATGTGTTCTTGGATTTAGTTTGAGAGGACTTTATTAAGTATTTTTGTATCGATATTCATAAGGTCTCTGAAGAAAGAAATCAAAGAAGACCTCAGAAGATGGAAAGATCTCCCATGCTCATGGATTGGCAGGATTAACATAGTAAAAATGGTCATCTTACCAAAAGCAATATACCAAAAGCAAGATTCAGTGCAATACTCATCAAAATTCCAACTCAGTTTTTCACAGAGATAGAAATAGCTATTCTCAAATTCATCTGGAATAACAAAAAAATCCAGGATAGCAAAAATTATTCTCAACAATAAAAGAACTTCTGGAAGAATCACCATCCCTTACCTCAAGCTGTACTACAGAGCAATAGTGATAAAAACTGCATAGTATTGGTACAGTGACAGGCAGATAAATCAATGGAATAAAATTGAAGACCCAGAAATAAACCCACATATCTATAGTCACTTGATCTTTGACAAAGAAGCTAAAACCACCCACTGGAAAAAGGAAAGCATCTTCAACAAATGGTGCTGGTCTTCAATAAACTGGTGGGTCAGTATGTAGAAGAATGGAAATTGATCCATTCCTATCTCCTTGTACAAAGCTCAAGTCCAAGTGGATCAAGGACCTTCACATAAAACCAGATACACTGAATCTAATAGAAGAGAAAGTGGGAAAGAGCTTTGAACACATGGGCACAGGGAAAAATTCCTGAACAAAACACCAATGGCTCATGGTCTAAGATCAACAACTGGCAAATGGGATGTCATAAAATTAAAAAAGCTTCTGTAAGTCAAAGGACACTGTCAATAGGACAAAACAGCAGCTCACAGATGGGGAAAAGTTATTTACCAACCTTATATCCGATAGAGGGCTAATATCCAATATATACAAAGAACTCAAGAAGTTAGACTCCAGAGAACCAAATAACCCTATTAAAAAATGGGGTACAGAGCTAACAAAGAATTCTCAACTGAAGAATCTCGAATGGCTGAGAAGCACCTAAAGAACTGTTCGACATCCTTAGTCATCAGGGAAATGCAAATCAAACAACCCTGAGATTCTACCTCACACCAATCAGAATGGTTAAGATCAAAAACGCAGGTGACAACAGATGCTGGCAAGAATGTGGAGAAAGAGGAACACTTCTCCATTGCTGGTGGGACTGCAAGCTGGTACAACCATTTTGGAAATCAGTCTGGCAGTTTCTGAGAAAATTGGAAATAGTTCTACCTGAAGACCCAGCTACACCACTACTGGGCATATACTCAATAGATGCTCCAACATGTAACAAGGACACATGCCCAACTGTGATCATAACAGTCTTATTTATAATAGCCAGAAGCTGAAAACAACCCATATGTCCCTCAACAGAAGAATAGCTATAGAAAATGTGGAACATTTACACAATGGAGTACTATTCAACTATTAAAAAACAATGATTTCATAAAATTCACAGGCATATGGATGGAACTAGAAAATATCCTGAGTGAGGTAACTCAGTCACAAAAGAACACACATGGTATGTACTCACCAAAAGCTCACAATGTCCATGATACAACCCACAGACCATATGGAGCTTAGGAGAATGGAAGACCAGGGTGTGAATGCTTCAGTCCTGCATAGAGGGGGGACAGGATGATCGAGGGAGGTGGAAGTAGGGGGGGACCTGGGAGGGAGAGAAGAGGGGGAAGGAAAGGGGGGAGACAGGATCAGGTATTAGAAGGACAGGAGAGAGGTACAGAGGGTCAGGAAATCGAATAAAAATATGTAGCTGTGGGGGATGAGGAACTGGGGGTAGCCACTGCAGGGTCCCAGACTCCAGGGAAGCCAGAGGTTTCCAGGACCCAAAAGGAATGACTTTAACCAAAATGTGCAGTGGAGGGGAGATAGAACCTGTAGAGATCACCTCCAGTAGATAGGCATGGCCCCCAGTCAAGGGATGGGGGACTTCAGCAGAGACTGAAGGAAGGGCCATCAGGAGACCATCCCACCTGGGGATCCGTCCTGTCTGCTGACACCAAACCCTGACACTGTTGCTGTTGCCAAGAAGTGCTTGCTGACAGGAACCTGGTATGGCTGTTCCCTGGGAGGTTCTGCCAGCACCTGACCAATGCAGATGCAGAAGCTAGCAGCTAACCATCAGACTGAGCTCGGGGACCCCGGTGAGGGATCTGGGGGGAAGAAATGGAGTGGAGGAGGATTGCAAGATTGCAACCCAACAGAAAAATCAATGTTGGCTGGCTTGACCACCCAGAGCTCCCAGGGACTAGATAACCAACCAAGGAGTGTACATGGAGGGATCCATACATATGTAGCAGAGGTGGCCTTGTCTGACATCAATGGTAGGAGAGGCCCTTGGTCCTATGGAGGTTTGATGCCTCACCATAGGGGGATGCTGGAGCGGTGGGGTGGGAGTGGGTAGGTGGGTGGGGGAGGCACCCTTATAGAGGCAAAGGGGGGGGGAGATTGCAGATGGAATGGGGGGCTGTGGAGGGGTAACCGGGAAGGAAGATATCATTTGAGATGTAGACGAATGGAATGATTAATAATTTTTTTTAAAAAGTGTGCACCACCACCACACTGCTTGAGGAAAAAAAGTGTAGCTGAACCTTGTATCTTGAAATAACCATAGGGTTCTAGTCAGCTATAAGAGATGATAAAGGGTAAAATTTTGTATCCTTTGTAGGATACAAAGTGTACAAGATATGTGAAATGCAATTATCAATGATCAGGATACTGAGACCAATATAGGTCATTTCTGTGAGATATTTCTATCTCTCCAAGGATCCTTCATGTTATTCTTTCATGGTTGACTCCGTGAACCCACCACCTCCACTTAACTCCTAGCAGACACTAATCTCTACTATTATGACTTATCTCTTCAATAAAGGTATATAAATAGAATCTCGATATGAGACCTTTGGGAATTTCCTTTTTCATGCTTAGCTTCAGTAGAAGTTTCTGGTTGTGTCACGTGATGCAGACTCACACGGTGCTTTGCTGAGGCAAGAGGAGGACAGGTAATGTTTGGAGAAAGTGTAAGAGGGACTCAGCGGGCAGTGACAGGGCGCTTGCATGGGTAGCTGTGCAGCTCTTTGCTGGTCTCATCTTCGCTGATCTTCACTTCATTGAGAAAGGCAGAGAACTCCTGGCATTCAGGCTGGTCCTGGTTGATTCCGCTGACTCGTGCCAATTCTGTGCAGGCCTGTCAGTTTCTGCTGGATTGTGCTGCTGTTGCTAATTTGTGTTTGGTGGCACTTTTGCACTGGACTGTTGGTATCTTGACACTACTGAACTGAACTGCTGGTATCCTGACAATGGAGATTGGAATCACCCGAAGGTGATTCTACAGAGGTCCACATCCCCTTGTCCTGTTTACCATTTTTTCTCCCCTACCTTTGGACGGTGGGCTAGAAAGGGGGGTCGAGGTGTTTGAGAACTGTTTATTAAAGTAGGTTTTGAAAAATCTAAGCCCACATCTCTGGAAGTTCATTCAGGTTGTTGTGTGCATGAGTAGTTGATGGTTTTATTGCTCAGTGGATTCTATGGTATGTGTGTTCTGATTTTTTCCTTTTGAAAATACGTTTCCCCATACTCTGTATTCTGATTACAGTTTTCCCTCTTTAAATTCATCCCACATCCTCCCAACTTCCCCACCCACCAAAATCCCCACCCCTTTCCCTCTGTCACTAGAAAACAAGCAGGATCTAAAAGAATTAATAAAAATTAAAATAAATGAAAAACAAATGGAGGAGCGAAGCCAAAGATAAAGCATAAGAAACACACACAGATGTTGAAACACCCTTGTCTACCGGTGCAGAAAACTAATAAAACAAAATTAGAATTGTAATATATAAGCAAAAGATCTATATGGTTAAGAAAAAGAAGCCCAGACAAAACATTTTGTTATGAGACAAAAACAAACAAGCAAGCAAACAAACAAAGAAAAAACTCCAAAAATACCACTGAGTTTGGTTTGTATTGGCCATCTACTGCTAGGCATGGGACCTACCTTGAGTGTGGTTTGCATACCTAGTGAGAGACTGTTGGAAAAAACGAATTCTTGCTTTCAGGCAGTTATCATTTGGAGATAGTTAGTGGGCTACCTTCATATGTGCACCCGTTCTGTTGTGTCTAGAGGCCTTGTTTCCTTGGTGTCTTCAATCCGCACTGGCTCTTACAGTCCTTCTTCCCTCTTGGACACAGTTCCCTGAGCCCTGAGGTGGGGAACATTGTTTTGTTTGACCAGTTACCTACTGAAAAACACTAGGTTATTTCCAGATACGGGTTATTTTATTAAGCTGGCATAAACTTATTTATTTTAGACACAGAGTCTTGGTATGTAATCTAGAATGGCCTTGAATTCAACAACATTCTTCTTTAGCTGCCTCAAGTGTTGGGATTACAGGCGTGCTCCAAGATGACGGGAATGTACGTATAGTTCTTGGTTAACATGCGTTTTCATTTCTCTGGGATGTGCGGGTTGTTCGTATATTTCTTTCTTTCTGTTTTGGATTGGTTCTAATGCTTTGAATTAATCTGGTCCTCAAAATTGGGAATCTGCATGTCTAAGCACTGAAGGTCCTTGTCTCCAATTGCTTTTTGGTTCATCAATAAAGAGTCAATGGCTAATGGCTGGGCAGGTTGACTGAGGCAGGACTTGGGTATTTGTGTAGACTAGGAACTGGAAGAGAGGACAGACAGATTACCATGTCTCAGAGGGAGACGGATCAGATTTAAAGCTGCAGAGGAAAGTCATCCAAAATGAAGGTGGAAAGAGAAAGCAGCCCTATGGGAAGAGCTACCCAGAAGGTAACAGGGCAACAAAGATAAAACAGATTTAGGATGTGTTGAGCCAGGAGTACTGAAGGAAAATGTATGCTAGCCGGGCAGAGGATTAGAACTGCCCAGCCTTTGAGCTAGTCAAGGCATATTTAACTGGTGTGGGGTTGGAGAGATGGCTCAATGGTTAAGAGCCCTGACTGCTCTTCCAGAGGTCCTGAGTTCAATTCCCAGCAATCACATGGTGGCTAACGACCATCTGTAATGGGATCTGATACCCTCTTCTGGTGTGTCTGAAGAGAGCTATAGTGTACTCATATGCATAAAATAAATATAAAAAAAGTTAAAAAACAATAACTGGTGTGTGTGTGTGTGTGTGTGTGTGTGTGTGTGTGTGTGTGCATGTTTCATTTGAGAATCCAGATAGCTCCTGGGTGGGTGCAACAAGCACTCGAGACCCATCAGGGGCACAGAGACTGTTTCACTATGAGGTAGGAACTGGCCTAGACCTTGATATGTAGACCAGACTGGCTTTGTTCTTACTGACATCCTCTCGTCTCTACTTCCCAAGTGCTGAGATTGAAGATATGCAACACTGTGCCTGCCTATTCATATTTTATTATTTTACTTTGTTTTGTTTTTGAGACAGAATCTCACTATGTAGTTGGCTGTCCTGCAACTCACTGTGAAGATCAGGCTGGCCTCAAACTCAGAAATCCTCTTGCTTCTGCCTCTGCTGGAATTAAAGATGTGTACCACTGTGCCTGGCTATTTACATTTCATTTTATTTTTTCATTTTTTTAAGACAGGGTTTCTCTGTGTAGCCCTGGTTGTCTTTGAACTCACTTTGTAGACCAGGCTGGCCACAAACTCAAAGAGATCCACCTGTCTCTGCTTCCCGAGAGCTGGGATTAAAGGTGTATGCCACCATGCCCAGCTCTATTTTATTTTTAAAATAAATCCTGTTATAGCCTTTGATTGTGTCCCTTCTCTCAATCTGAAATGTGAAAAATACTAACCACTATTTCCTCCAATGTGACTATATTTGGAAACCAGGAGTTAGGAATGAAGACCACAGGAAAGAGACAGTTTTCTATCATTCAGAAGGCCATGTCTATACCTGGCTCAGAGATTTCTAGGCTCTAGAACTGCAGGTTGTTTCAGTCACATTCTCTGTGGAACCTGGTTGTAGTGGCCCCAGCATATTTCCTCATCATCTGGCTTCTCTGCATTTGGAGTTATCATGAGCTTTTTTTTGTTTGTTTGGTGGTGGTGGTGTGTTTTTGTTTGTTTGTTTTTGTTGTTTTTTTTTGTTTGTTTTTTGCCATTTTGTTGGGTAGGAGGTGAAAAGCCACTGTGGTCTTAATATGCATTTCCCACAGGAGTAAGGGCTGTCATGAGTCTTTTCCTATGTGCATCTCTCTAGTCAGACCTCTTTACTCCCTGGTTGTTATTTTGTTTCTTTATTTTTTGGTGAAACAACTCTTTGTCTTTTGTTCATATTTAAATTAGGTTGCTTGCATTTTTACTCTTGAGGTACTCTTGTTTTTTTAC
The DNA here is from genome assembly GCA_019843965.1 of Rhynchomys soricoides. Classification (NCBI taxonomy): domain Eukaryota; kingdom Metazoa; phylum Chordata; class Mammalia; order Rodentia; family Muridae; genus Rhynchomys; species Rhynchomys soricoides. The sequence continues at coordinate 5,507,441 of JADRCH010000029.1, read as the reverse complement.
AACAGGATCTAATGCAACTCAGGCTGACCTCTAACTCACTATATAGTTGAGACTGGCCTGGAATTCCTGATTTTCCTGCTTTTACATCCCAAGTTCTGGGATTAGAGTTGTGAATTATCATGCCTGGTTGGAGGTCTTTTTTGTTCAGATTTTTCTGTTTATTAATTATGACCTTACTTTCCTTTACATCTTTGGAAATACTGTAGCTCCTTTACAATTCTTGAGTGCTAATCTAACAGCTTGGTCATTTTAGTGTTGACTTTTATTGACTACAACCTATTTATATAAGATAATTACTGGGTTATAAAATGGAATCCAAGGATTGTGTTCAGCATAAAAATGAAAAGGAGTGAAGAGATTGGAGAGATGGCTCATTAGTTACGAGCACTGAATACTTTTGCAGGTGGGGGTGGCTCACAATCATCTGTAACTCCAGTTCCAGGCTCTTGAGGCCTCACAGGGCACCAGGCATGCGAATGGTACATGGACATATGTACTGGCAAAATACTAATACACACACACACACACATAAAATAAAATAAAAGATAAGTAAACCTTGTTTGTTTGTTTGTCTGTTTGAGCTAGTGTTTTTCTGTGTAACCCTGGCTGTCCTGGAACTCAGGACAGAGACTGGGCTGGTCTTAAACATGCAGAGAGCCACCTGCCTTTGCCTCCCAAGTGCTAAGATTAAAAACATGGGGCACCACCACCCAACCCAAAATAAGTAAACCTTTTTAAAAAGCAATAAATTTTTTTTAAGGAATGAAAATAACACTGTGCATAATGAAGGTCTTATTTTATTAAAAAAAATTGTACATATGTACATACATGTGTATTTACATGTATATGTATGCATTTACATGTATGTACATACATGCAAAACACATACTAGTTGCTAAGTAAAGTGTGTTTTTGTTGCAGTTACCAACAGAAACGTCTGGAGGCCACCCGTGGGATCTGCTTGAGGGGGTGGGGGGTTGGGGGGAAGCTCAGTTTGTTTTTTTTTTTGAAAGACACAAATGTGCTAACAGGTCTAGCGGGCTCTTTAATTGTAAAGGATAAAAGCACTTGCTTGCTCTTTGCCACAGGTTGGCTCTACATTAGAATCTCTAAGACTGTTATTAAAACATTTAAATAGTGGGGGGAAGTGAGATGGCTTGGCAGGTAAAAGGCACTTGCCTTGCAAGTCTGACGACCTGAGTTGGATCCCAGGAACTCACTTAAAAGTGGAAGCAGAGAACTGACTCCACAAAGCTGTTCTCTGGTCTCCACATAAACACCATGGCTGGTCCAACTCTCCCCACACTAATAAAATAAATAAATAAATTTAACATGCTTTCTATATCACACTCAGAGGTCCTGAGCGAAGCGCAGGAGGAATTTGCATGGAACCTGTACCCCGGGTGCACTGAGGCAAAGGAAAGAGAAGAAGAGAGATCTAGCTTGGACATCCACAGAGGAAGAAATATTAACAAAAGCAATCACCCAGGGAGCCAACGAAGGTAATAAGACCAGAAAGGTTAAATGATTCATCTGAGCTCACACAGCCTTAAACCATGACCAACAAGGACGGTGACTCAAAAGCCCTAACTCTAAACCGTTGAGGGAAGCAGAAGACAAGACTCCAGGCAGGTCAAAAGTTCTTTGGTTGGATACCCTCCTCTAAGTGAAATTCTCCAGTGCTGGAAGTTAACCCCAGCAAGTGTTCTGTCATGTCATTCCATCCCTAACCTAGTTTGCTCAGGTTTGGGAAGGGTAAAGTGCCTCTGTTTGATTGGGCGAGGGTAGGCGTTACTGCTTCTGCATTCTGCCCAACACTGGACCTCTTTCTAAACTTGCAGCTCATTACACCAGAATAGAGAGATAAGTTTATCAAGCATGCTTTAAGAATGAATTTACTGAAGATGATTGACGCCCACTAAATTTCAAATCATATAATTTCTCACACAGAAATAATGGCAGTTGAAAAAAACTTGGTTCTGGGCAGAGTTCATCCCGAGGCGGTTTTGTGGTTCCCGTTTAGATCCGTTTTTATTACCAGGGCAGGGGTGGTGGGTGGGACACACACACACACACACACACACACACACACACCTTTTCTGGCCTAGGCTTGCACAGTGGAAACTCCTAATAGGGTCCCTGTTTTCTTTCTGGTCTCTCTCTCATGAAGACCAGGTCTTCTTTTAGCCATAGAAGTGGGTACTCAGAAGACCCCAGGCCCTTTTGAAGCCAGGCCTGGAGAAGGACCTGGAGGGATAGAGAGAATGGAGGCCTTGTGGACCTACAGGACAAGAACCTGGCATGTGGGCAGGAGCAGAAGACTGCCACGGCTCTTTGAGTACCTGCCAGGGCTTCCGTGGAGCAGGTTCGAGGGTGTCTGGGAGATTTGCCTGGGCTTTGATCTTCTGGAGGTCTGTGCTTTCTATAAAGTACAGCCAAGAGACTCCCGTTCCTTATGGGGTGACTTTAGGATTTGTATTTTGAAGTCTCGTGATAGTTTCAAATGAGGAATGTGGGAGAAGGAGGGCAAAGGATCATTTGATTACTTAATTTTCATGTTTACATAGCATTTGTTTGAAAGTCATAAGAATCTAAATTCCAAATGTGGTTACAAAATCAGCCTCCACTTAAACTGGTAAGTGCATTTTAATGAAGCTTAATTTTAAAGCATAAATTTGCATATTGAGGTTTGCTTCAAGGAACTTTTAGAATAGGTGCTCAGAGCCCTGGTTCGCTCATATTCTGAGGCTGTAGTTGTCCCTTCAAATTGCTTTTCGTGGACTGGAAGTATTAGCTTAATTGGAAGAAGACTTAGCAAAATGGAGGAGAATGGAATTAGTGGCATTTACGGGGCCATTCCCTGAGTTCTGAGAAAGTCTGCGGGACCCTTTGGAGTTCAAAAGTCAGTGTTTTTGGATCACAGTGTTAAACAATTACCCAAAGCAAGTGCAGGGCTGGTAATCCCAGCATTCAGTAAACAGAGGCAGGGGGAATCAGGAATTCAAGGTCATCTTCAACTACATAGGGGGAGTGAAGGGCTAGTTTGAAATGAGGGAGGCTCCATGTCAAACATATAGTTCAAAGGATGGAAATCTTAAATTAACATGAAGATTTGTCATATGGCAACCAGCTTCCAGGATCTGCCAATGGCTTTCACACCAGAGTCAAGCTGGTTGAACATACCGAGCCTGAGATACAGACAAAGCTTCCTAAGTATATCTTTAGTGAAACGAATGGGTATTGAGCACAGTTATGTAGCACATATTTATATGATGTGTTTGTTTTCTTTTTTTGTTTTTCAAGGCGGGGTTTCTCTGTGTAGCTCTGGTTGACTTAGAACTCAATCTCTGTAGACCAGGCTGGCCTTGAACTCACAAGAGATCTGCCTGTCTCAGCCTGGGTGCTGGAATTAAAGGCATGCCTGGGCTGGTGGTCCTGCATTTTATAAGAAAGCTGGCTGAGCTAGCCAAGAAATATAAGTGAAATAAACCCTTCCCTCCCCAAATTGCTTTTGGCGTTAGTGTTTCTTCACAGCAGTAGAGACCCTAAGGAAGACACACGCCACAGGCATACGTAGAGAGGGTTCCCTCCATGTCCTTTGACCCAAGTCTCCCGGTCACCACACCTCCATCTAGCCTCACACATCTCTTACTGACTGATTCATTCACCAGCTATTTGCCTTTCAAATGAATACCTGGCACTCTAAATGCTGGCTAGTTCTCTTTCCAGTAATAATAATAATAATAAATCCTTTTTCTATTCAACTTTTCTTGTGCTCGCTAGAGGCTAGTCACATGGCTTCTTTCCCTTTGGGGTCTCTTCAATCTTCTGACATCTTTTGTATAAAAGTTCAAACCTCATCTTCCAGTGATACTCAGAGATACAGCCTTCATCCTGCTTTCATAACCTCCCTGGCCTTGGACTAGTCTATGTGTTCATTCCAGTGTCTCTGTCCCTTTAATCTGTTACGCTGGCTCGGATCTGTGCTTGTCAGACCTGCAAGCCCCTCCCATGTAATGGTTTCTTCCTTTCTAACCTTCAGAAAAGCGCCTCCCCTTCCCTGAGTGATTCCTCCAGCCTTCACAGCAAAGTTTCCTAGGCTGCTGGGGCCGGCTGTCTTGTGGACTGAGTGTTTATTCCTCCTGTGCTATCTCTTTCAGCTCTGGGTGACACCGTTTGGCTTACCTAGGATGCGATGGGATCCCACTTAGTTGTTCCTGACTTTAGAAAGTGCCAGCATTGTGGCTCTGGCAGGCTCACAGGAAGTGAGAGCATTACTTGGTGAGATTCCAAGCCCAAAGCCCTTGCTCTCCTAGCTCCCCTGGGAAGCTGGTAGAGAGTGGAAAGACCGTTTGGCTTGAGCAAATACTGATGGATCACAGACAGCGTTTAGTCCTACCAAAACTTTTGCTTTTAATGTTTTTATTTTTATTTTTTTCTATTCCAGGTAGTATTTGGACAATAGCTAAAGGATCTTCTTTCTTTTTTAAAAAATGCACATCCACACAAAGTGTTAATGAACCAGTGCACGGACCCCCTGAAGCCCACTAGGATTACCATGACTACCATGACCTCAACCTAGCCTCTTCTCTAGAATATGCTTCACCTGTATTTCCTTTTCCCACCTCCTCTGCACTCTGTCTGCTGAAAAGCAGCATCTTTTTTGTTTGTTTGAGACAGGGTTTCTCTGAGTAGCTGTAACTGTTCTGGAACTCACTCTGTAGATCAGGCTGGCCTCAAACTCAGATCTGCCTGCCTCTGCCTCCTGAGCGCTGGGATCAAAGGAGTGCTTTACTACTGCCCGGTGGAAAGCAACATCTTAAGGACACAGATGTGAAGTGATTCTTACAGCATCTCTCTCTCTTTTTTAAAATCCTATTTTATGTGTGCATGTGTTTGTGGTGTATGTGCATGTATGTGTACTTGCCACAGGAAGATGTAGGGTACCCTGTCTGGTTTTATCATTCTCTTTTTTGTTCCCTTGAAAGAGAGTCTCTCATTGAACGTAGAGCTAGGATGGCTGTCAGCAAGTCATCCCCCCCCCATTTCTGCTTCCTCTGACCCCAGTGCCGGGGTTATAGGCATGTTCAACCACGCCTGGCTTCTTATGTGGGTGCTGGGATTTGAACTCAGGTCTTTGTGTGTAGCACACACTCTTACCTGCTAAGTCCTCTCCCAACTTCTTTCTTCATTCATAGGCAAATCTTGCTTCTTTTTGAAAATATTTGTAACAAACAAATTCAGAAAGGCTCCCCCCTCCCCTACACACTACATATAAATTTGAGAGCCTGAACATCTATTCTTGAATCTGAGTTATTTGCTGTGGTGGAGGTGGTGGAAATTTTTGTTGTGTCCTATTGGGGATTCTTCAGTAGTTCTCTTTTGTCTTCTTCAATGCATGTATGTGTTGGGTCTGGTGGTCTGACTAGGAACAAAGAGAAGGGTAGAGAGGCAGAACACCCTAGTTGTGGTGTTTGAATGGGAATGGCTCTCATAGGCTCATATGTTTGAATGCTTGGTCCTTGTCTGGTGGAACTGTTGAGGGAGGATTAGGAGGCGTGGCTTTGATGGAAGAGGTGTGCCATTTTGTTGGAGGAGGTAGGGGTGGACTTTGAAGTTTCAAAAACCCATGCCAGACCCAGTTAGCTTTTATTTTTTCTCATGCTGTGGGTCAGGATGTAAACTCTTAGCTATTGCTTCAGTGCCATGCCTGCCTGATACGGTGCTCCTTGTCATGATGGTCATGGACTCTAAACCTCTGGAACCTCGTGCCCTAATAAATGGATGTTTTTATATGTTGCCTTGGTCATGGTGTCTCGTCACAGCAATAGAAAAGTAACCAAGACATTAAGTATTCTGAGCAAGAGTCCCATAGCCAGTTGGAGATGAATCATATGGTTTCTCCATGTAGCCATGGCCATTCTTGAAACTAGCTCTACAGACCAGGCTGGCCTCAAACTCAGAAATTTGCCTGCCTTTGCCTCCTGAGTGCTGAAATTAAAGGCAAGTACCACCACAGCCCTGTTAGCATTTTAAATAACAATTCCAGTGAAATGTAGTTTCATATGAATAAGTGCAATGCACAACTACCGTCTTTTTTATTCATTGTTTTGAGATAATGTCTCACTATGTAGCTCTGCCTGTCCTGGAACTCACTACGTATATGCAGACCAGGCTGGTCACCAACTCACAGAAATCCGCCTGCCTCTGCCTCTAGAGTGCTGGGATTAAAGCATGTGCTACCATACCTTGCTGCAACTATTCTACTAATTAATTCATGCTAATTTCTAGTTCTTCTCCCTCTGTAAAGTGGAGAACAAGACAAGACCAGGAGTGGTACCATATGCCTTTAACTCTAGAACTTGTGAGACTGAGATAGGCAGATCTTTATGGGTTCTAGACCAGCATGGTCTACATAGTAAGACCCTGTCTAAAGAATAAAACAAGGGCCGGGCAGTGGTGGCGCACGCCTTTAATCCCAGCACTTGGGAGGCAAAGGCAGGCAGATTTCTCAGTTCGAGGCCAGCCTGGTCTACAGAGTGAGTTCCAGGACAGCCAGGGCTACACAAAGAAACCCTGTCTTGAAAAACAAAAACAAACAAACAAAAAGAATAAAGAATAAAACAAGGGGCTGGAGAGACGACTTAGTAGTTAAAAGCACATACTGCTTTTGCAGAGAACCCAAGTTTGGTTTTCAGCACTCATGTTGGGCAGCTAACAACCACCAGAAACTCTAGCTCCAGTGGATCTGATGCACTCTTCTGGTCTCTTTGGGAGCCTGTGCTTATGTGCACATGCATGACACACATACATATATCCAACTAAAAGAAGTAATAAAGAGAAATCTTTTTTAAGAGGGATAGAAGAAGGGAGAGGTGTCAATCCTAGGTTTGGATCTCAGCTCTGATGTTGACAAACAGTGGGAACTTGGATAAGATATTTAACCACATGGAGTTTCCACATTCTCATTTGTGAAATGGAAATGATACCTTGTAAGGTTTCAGTAAAGATTAAATCAATCATCATGTGGTGGTGGCTCATGCCTTTAATCTCAGCACCTGGGAGGCAGAAGCAGGCGATTTTCTGAGTTCGAGGTCAACCTGGTCTTCAGAGTGAGTTCCAGGACAACCAGGGCTACACAGAGAAACCCTGTCTCGGAACAAAACAAAACAAAACACTTGGAGATATTTCTAATCATTTATCTAAGACCAAGGTTCAGATTACTGAGTTGAGCATTAAGGTTAGTTACCAGGTAGGCAGGGCTGGGCATAGGCAGGGCTGGGCACTTCAGTAAGCTAACCAGAGAACTAATCAAGTCTTGGGCAGGTCAGGCATAGCTCGGTGGATTGGTGTTGGCATGCGATTTAGTAGACTTTTGAAGAGAGTAAGAGGAACAGAAAAGAAATGGGGTGAAGAAAGGCAGCTTCTGTCCTACCTTGGTCCTTGAGATCCATTTAAGGAAGGCACTTGTGCGCATGCTCCAGGGTGCCTGGTACCACAGGGGGCTAAGGAGGGGTGGGGGTTCTGAGCTGTCTGAGTCTGTGTTGTGGTGGCAGCTATAGCCTAAGGCCAAAGGCTGGTGGACAGGGATAGTTTACTGCTGTTGTCATGTCTGCCTCCAGGGCCGCCTTCCTTTAACGTCTCTCTGGATGAGAAAACCCACAGAAGCTTTGAGAATGGCCTTGAGTCTCCTGGACACTGGAGTTGATAACTGTCTTTCCCTCTTCTCTGGCTGCTCTCATAGCATCCAAACTTAGATAGGGGTTGGGAGTTGGGGTGGGAGTGGAGCTTAGGGGGACTGTGGCTGTCCAGAGAAGACTTTTGTCGCTCAGTAGTACAGTCAGGCCCTCGTGTCACTATGCCTGGTGGCATCCTCTGTGCTTGTGACAGTAGTCTTTAATATGGAGGCAGCTAATAGAAGTGCTTGGTTTTGGAAAGTATGCGACGTTTGCAGCTGATGGAGAAGATCAGCCTTAGGCTGCCGGTGTGCCTGCTTTGGATGAAGTGGAGATGGGTGAGCAGGCTGAGGAAGAAGGTCAGAGCTGCCCAGACTCGGGGCAGGAAGAGCAGCCATCACTTGTTCGTTTCTATCCTTCTCAGACCCTGACCACTTTCTTTGCAGGTTACGACAAGCAGCCATTAAGAATTTATTCATGCAGCACTGCTAAGACTTGTCTGTGAGAATGTGCACTTCAGATCCAATGTGCTTTGGCTTTCAAGGCTGAAGGCACTGCCCTACCCCACCCCCACCTCCACCTCCAGAGAGAGAGAGAGAGAGAGAGAGAGAGAGAGAGAGACAGAGAGACAGAGAGACAGAGAGACAGAGAGACAGAGAGTCTGTGTGTATGTTCAACAGAGGCAAAGGAATGCTCCCACACTGTGGTTTAGGGATGGAAAGGAAATTCCTTTGCGAGCTAACCACCCTGATGCTATTAAGACTCTCATTATTATACTAAGATTATTTTAAGTGGTCTGTAATAAGAGTAAGTGAAGGGAAATGAACACAAGAGAGCCTGCTGGGCTCTGGTTTGGAGAATCAGGATGAGGAAGCACCAGAGGCCATCTCCTTGGGGTTGTGAAGTGGTGGGACACCCACCATACCATTACCATTTGATGTTAGGGATGAGAAGAATGTGACTTGGATCACTGGAAAGGGCAAGACACATTTTTATTATTTTTATGACATTATTTTAGATCTAGCTTACAAGAAAATCAAGTAAATAGAACCCCAGATTGGATGTAATGAGAAGGTGATATGTTTCCTGCAAGCAAAATAGATATATTCAAATCAAGAGCTTTTCCACATGTCAGCCTGGGGAGCTTCTCTCTCTCTCTCTCTCTCTCTCTCTCTCTCTCTCTCTCTCTCATATATATGTACATGTACATGTATATGTATGTGTATGTATATATGTATATGTATTATATATAGTGTGTGTGTATTAAATGTATATAAATGTATACATACACATATTTATAAGATACCCAAGGCACCATGGAGCTGAGCATAGTAGTGTATTTCTATAATCCCAGCAGTTGGGAGTCTGAGGCAGGAGGATTGCCCTGAGTTTGAGGTCAGCCTGGGCTAGGAGTCAGTACCAGACCAACCAGAGCTACATAGCAAGACCTATTGTATCTTCTTAGAATTATCAAGGAAGATGTGAGTGAATAAATGACTGGTCATGCTGTGTCCTTTACAAATCATATTACAAATGCAGAGCAATTGTGGTCTTTTTTTATTAAATACTTGTTATATGTGTACTAGAAGCTAATGTAATAGGGCTCCAGACCTTAGTAGGGCCCAAGACCTTAGTCAACTGCCTCCATGATGCAAGTACCATTTAGGCTGCAAAACTCAGTGTATAGTCAACACTATCTGCCAAAGCTAAAGCAAAGACCTAATCTATCAAGGTCCATAGTTACGGATTTTGTAGTTCTGCTTCTGGCTAACTGAAGTATGCCAACTCAGAACGTGTGTGTGTGTGTGTGTGTGTGTGTGTGTGTGTGTGTGTGTGTGTTTAAAAGCTCATATTGAGAAAGGTTCAATGCTACACTGGGATCCCAAACACCCAGTGTAGTTGCTGGCTTCTTAATACTTTTTCTTGGTTTGAATCCATGTCTGAACAGTCTTCTCTGGTGAATACACTACAACACTAAGAAGGGGGGCATTGGTTAAAAATACAAATGTGAAATTCACAGGAAAGAAAAAATAATAAACAAAATCAGTTACGTAAACACAGCTCCCAGTGAGCATCTGGAGGAGCAGGCTTTCTTTTCATTTCTCCTGGGATATGTCTTCCTCACTCACCTCTGACTGTCTCTTTAAAGGAAAACGTCCTCCCTTTTCTACTGATATACTGATGGCAATAAATTTGTGGAATAAGCCATGAGTATTAATCTGATTTATTTCCAAATGTGCAAGCAGGGCTCTTCGGACTTTAGGTCTCCATTATGAATGTTGGAACTGCCTGTGCATCTGGTTCTTTTCTTTAAATGGACATGTACTTTCCCCTTTCCCTTGTGTAGATGTGTGCTTGCACAGGTCACGAAAGGCTTGCTTTGCTTTACTGGCTAACCAGGAAAGGTTGTAACTTAAATATTTTTGTACTGTTGTGCCTTATAAAAGTAGACAGGACAGAAGATGCCTGTTGCTAAGGGCATCTGTCTCTAGTGCACTATTTTCTAGGGACACCTCATGTTGCTGCACCCCAGCCCTGGGACCATTACCTCAGCATGTTCTTTCTTCACTATTTGCTAAGGACCACTAATACCTTTAATCTTCTTTCCATCCTGGCCATACCCTGGAGAGATTTGCCGTTTTCCTCCACAATGTCTGCCCCTTTCCTTTTACCCTGGCAGAATTTCCCGAGGAGTCCTGCAGCCAGTACAACTGCTACAGAGGGTGCAGGAAGTGGGTAAGCAAATTCCAACCAGTGTCCTCCTTTGATGCTGTCTTTGCACATCCTGCCAAAGACATATGGAATTAATTTTGCATCCAAGTTACCAACGAACACATATTTCTTTTTTCTCCCAAAAGGAAGGTGAGCCTGGGCCAGATGTGATGGTAGGCTAAGTTCTGTTTTGTGGCAGGGGGAAGAGCTTAGGAGTCTACCTCATGGTTCAACCATCTGAGAATTGGAAGACTGATCGTGGGAAGAACTTACTCCTACTATGATATGTCTAGGGAAACAAGGACTCAAGTGATAACAATTAGAACTTAAAGCAAACAAACACCTCCGGTCACTTCCTTTAACAAATGAGGAAAATGAAGCCCTAAGGTGGACTGATTCCTTAAGAGGAACCCCACTTTCCAAGTTTTAATTTTCCAAAGCGGGCTTATTAGCTCCTCTTTGTACAGGGATCACAGGCGTGCACAACTATGCTTCACTTGAGGCTGTCAGGAAATGGTCCAGCAATATTCCTAGCACGCCCTGCCACCAGTTCCAAAGTTCCAAAGATGCTGCCTGATCCCACTGGGAATGCTAGCACAGGATGCTGGGCTCCATCATCTTTTGGTACATGAAACAGCCGGTCACTGTGCATTATCTTTTTCTCTGGAGAGTAAGAGAATGATTCATCTTTAAGTTACAAAGAAACATCGTCAGATCTTCTGGCTGCACATATTCAAGACACAATGACAACTATGTGAGGTATCACAGCTGATGATGCTCCAGGCGATAGTCACAGCGGATGAAGCTCCTGGTGATGGGCACAGTGAGGATGCTCCCTGCAATGGTCACAGCAGATGATGCTCCTGGTGATGGTCACAGCGGATGATGCTCCCGGTGATGGTCACAGCGGATGATGCTCCCAGCGATGGTCACAGTGGATGATGCTCCTGGCGATGGTCACAGTGGATGATGCTCCCGGCGATGGGCACAGTGGATGATGCTCCCGGGGATGGGCTCTGGGAAGAGGGCTCTCCTGTCCACTTTGGGTGGTGGAGATGGGGACTGGTGTGGGATCCACTTCAAGGGTTTCAAAAGAGCCACATAGAAGACATGTGGAAGAAAGGCTGATCTAAAGGACAGGAGGGATACTTTGCCATCCAGGAGCATGCATGCAGAAGTGCAGAGGCCAGATTCACGTTAATGTTAATGTTGTAACTGGAAAGTCTCAAGCCTGCATGAAGCTGAAAGGATGACATGATCAACACCATGCCAGGGAGTGTTCCAGAACTGCCACAAACCCCTAGACGTCAGCCTAGAAAGAGCAGAAGTCTCCCTGGGCTCACAGTTTGGGGGGTTTTCAGCCATGGTTGATTAGCCCTGTTGCTTCTGGGCCTGTGGTGCGGGCAGGATATCATGGTGGGAGCCTGTGGTGGAGCCAAAGCATGTGCCATGTGTTGGGATGCAGAAAGCAAAGAAGGAGAAGGGCTGGGGTCCCTCTCTCCCTCTCCCTCCGAGGGCACACCAACAACATCTTAAAGACCTGCGAGAACCGTCTCCTAACTGCTCTTCCACTCTCCAATAGTGCTTAGACTTTGAGGGACACTTAAGATCACCACCACAATAATATTTTTTGCCTAGTTTACCAGTCATTACTAACTGAAAACTGTAGCTGTTGTAGCATTTAGCCTCTCTCTCTCTCTCTTTCTTTTGAGATTTCTCTTTGTACCCCTGGCCATCCCTCTATAGACCAGGCTGGCCTCAAATTCAGATATCCACCCACCTCTGCTTCCCGGGTGCTGGGATTAAGGATGTACACCTCCACCACCAGGTTGCTTGCATCTCTTAAAAATAATGAATGAGCTCATCCTTCAGAATCACAGTAGCATGGTCACACCCAACGAAGTTAGCAATAACTCAGGTATATAAGTGATGTTGGTTTGAATAGGTTTGGCTCCCATAGATTCATGTGTTTGAATGCTCGGCCATAGGGATTGACACTACTAGGAGGTGTGGCCTTATTGGAGTGTGGTCTTGTTGGAGGAAGTGTGATACTCTGTAGGCAGGCTTTGAGGTCTCTTATGTTTAAGCTTTGCCCAGTATTAAACATAGTGTCTTCCTGGCTGCCTGCGGATCAAGATGTTAAACTCTTTGCTCCTCCAGCACCATGTCTACCTGTATTTGGTTATGCTTTTGGCCATGATGATACTGGACTAAACCTCTGAAACTGTAAATCAGTCCCACTTAAATGTTTTCCTTATTAAGAGTTGCTGTGGTCATGATGTCTTTTCACAGCAATAAAACCATAACTAAGATATAAGTTCTGCTGAATTTTCTCATAAATGTTTTAAAATTTTAAAAACGTTACATTGAAGTGTGTGTGTGTGTGTGTGTGTGTGTGTGTGTGTGTGCAGTTGTGCAGCTGTGTGCAGACCAGAGGAAGCCAGAAGAAGGAGTCAGATCCCCTGGAGCTGGAGTTACTGGGGGTTGTAAGCTGTTTGACCAGTTTGTGCTGTGATCTAAACTTGGGTTCTCTGGAAGAACAGCAAATGCTCTTAGCTACTGAGCTATTTCTCTGGCTCATCATTCTGTATCCATTAGTTGAAATCTAAGACTGTCTCTTTGCTGGTTATGGTGGCACATGCCTGTAATCTCAACCCTTGGAAGACTGAGGAAGGAAGATCAAGAGTTAGATGCCAGCCTGGGTTACGTGATTATGCTTTGTATAAATAAATAAATGCTTATTTACCTCTCTCCAAGTGTCCCCATGGAGTAGTTTTTTCTTTTTTTATAAAGACAGTCATAGTGTTGTAATCTATGTCTATCATTATATAAAACGTAACAAACTTCCTTCCCATTGTTCCAGGTTTGGATAGCTGGAACCTACGACTTCTTGACTTGTTCTGATTGTCTCTAAACAGTTCTTTGCTTTCAGGTCCAACAAGAAATCCTAGGCTATCTGTAATTGCTCTCTCCCAAACCTATAGCCATCAAAGATGGTTAGGGTAACAGTATTTGAAAATCATGCATCTGGTTCTCTGGGCACATGAAAACAAGATTAATTAATAACAAATTGTAGCTATAGTTTTCTGTGATATATAATCTACTTCGTGTTTTTTTTAATGATTTATTTATTTTTATTTATATGAGTACACTGCAGCTGCCTTCAGACACACACTAGAAGAGGGCATCAAATCCCATTACAGATGGTTGTGAGTCACCATGTGGTTGCTCTGGAAGAGCAGGCAGTGCTCTTAACCTCTGAGCCATCTCTCCAGCCCCTACTTCATGTTTTCAACATTAGCTAGATCAGTAGTGGGCAAGGGAGTGATCAGAATAATTGAAGAAGCAACAAACCTCATTTAAAAATAGTCTCACTTAGGGCTGGAGAGATGGCTCAGCAGTTAAGAGCACTCTTTGCTCTTCCAGAGGTCCTGAGTTCAATTCCCAGCACCCACATGGTGGCTCACAACCATCTATATTGGGATCTGATGCCCTCTTCTGGCATGCAGGTGTACATGCAGCAAATCATTCATATACAAAATTAAAAGTATCCTTACATTTTGACAACTTCAAACATACATATAGTATATTTTTACATGTCCTCTCAGAATACTCCAGTCCTTCTCCTTGGTCCACTGAATTTATTATTTTTAAATATTTAATGACATTTATTTATTGTGTATGTGTGTGTATGTGAGAGAGATTGGTGGGGTGTGGATCAGTGTGTGTGTGTGTGCATGTGTGTGTGTGTGTGAATCACATGTAGCTGCCAGAGATCAACATTTTGGATTCAGTTCTCTCCATCCATCCCATGAGACCTACTGAGTTTAATTGTGGTTACTGAAGCATTTAAAACATTTTAGTTTTGAATCATGTGAGTCTTGCTGGGGGAGGTATACACAAGTGTAGGCCAAAAGAGGGAGTTGGACCCCTTAGATTTGGACCTAGGGCAAGCCTTCTACAAGGCAAAACCTCCAAACATTTTTTAAAATGAGTGTCTTTGAGGGACATTATACTAGTTGCCTATGGCTGCTAGGAACAAAACAGCACAAGGATTGGTTTAAAATCACAGAAACTGATTGCCTCAAAGTTCTGGAGGCTGGAGTCTAAAATCAAGACGTGGACAAAGCTATGCCAGAAAATGTTCTGTGTTTTGCTGAACATCATTCCTGTAAGTGGGAATCTATAGCTGGCTGGATTTGGGGGATTTCTGCACAGCATAGCTCGTGCCTAGACATCCGTAAGGCTCATCCAATAGGTCAAAGGTCTCAAAATCCTGCAGCAAAGAAATCAGCTTACTTTGTTTACCTTGGCATTTCTTACACTTGTTGCAGTGAGTTGAACAGTGGGCTCTAGAAGGAACACTATAGCAATCTCTGGGATCTTCAGATGTGACCTTATTTGGGGACAGACACTGAGATGGGATCACCTTGGATCATCCAAGTGGGACGTACATCTCATGACATGTGTCAAGGTAGAGGGAGAAGAGTTGCAAAGCTGACAGGCTCAGAAGACAGACAGACAGTACTAGGATGAGGTGAAGATTACAGTGACTGGCTCCAGGCCAAGGGAGCCAAGGAATGTCATCACAACCAGAAACTGGGCTTCCGGGAGGGCTGTCTCCAGAGCAGCATCCTGGCTGCAGCAAAAGCGGCCCCATTTTACATGGGCACATGTGGTGGAGGCAGATTTGGCTTGGGGCATCTGTTTTCCAGTCAGTCCTCTGCTGGAGCCTTGGAAGTCTACCTGAAAGCTCAGCCTAGAGTATGTGTCTCGACAATCACTCCCCAGGTCAAAGAGTTGGAAGTTCTAGAATGCTCTGTCACAAGCTTCTCACTTAAGTTAGTCAGAGGCAAGACCTGTGCTCTCTGCAGCCAGGTCTTTACTGGTTGAAACAGGATGTGGCTTTCCATAGCAGGCAATGTAGATTGCCATAAGTTACTTTAGAAATTGATTAGCACAGCTGTAACTGATCAATATAGCTAGTGACTATGTCAGAGGTCACAGATCTGAACTATGGGACTATTAAAAAATTAAATTCTTTAAACTTTAAATGTATGTAATTCTGGTTAGGATTAAATTACAGCCTTATGTACAGATTGGGGAAAAAAACCTATGTAAATAAAAGTGGTAAACCTGAGGAAATGCTTCTTAAGGGAGCTGGAGAGCTGGCTCAGCGGTTCAGGGCATGGAATCGGATGCCTTCCAGCCTCCAAGGGCACCTACACTCATATGCACACGCCACACACACACACACACACACACACACACACACACACGTAGTTAAAAAAAATAGTAAGGGCATGCAGAGATGACTCAGTGGTTAAGAGCACTGGCTGCTCTTCCAGAGGACCTTGGTTCAATTCCCAGCACCGGCAGCTCACTGTCTGTAACTCCAGTTCCAGGGTATCCAATAACGTCGCACAGACATATATGCAGTCAAATAACTAATGTACATAAAATAACACAAATAAATTATTTAAAAAATAAAAGAATGAGAGGCCAAAGAGATCGCTCAGTGGTTAGAACACTTACTGCTCTTGCAGAACTGGGTTCAGTTCCCAACACCCACATGAGCTTACAACTGGTTGTAACTCAGTTCCAGAAGATCTGATGCTTTCTGAACTCCACAGGCTCCTGAATGCATATAGTACACATAAATTCACGAAGGAACATACACATTAAGATAAACAAACAAATAAATAATAAATGGGGCATGTGTCACACATTTGTAACTCTAGCACTCAGGAGGTGTGAGGCAGGAGGATTGCCTGGAGTTCCACGCCAGCCTGGGTTATACAGTGAGTTCAAGACCAGCATTCACTTAAACAAAGGGGAGGGCTTAAACAAAAGGGAGAGAAAGAAAGCAGCATTTCAAATTATTACCTTACTTCACATGTTTAAAGTTTCCCTGTAACCAAATGCATCTATCTGCATGTACAGATATTTCTCCGCTACTTATTTTTTTAATTTGCTACTTATATTTTCAAGTTGGCCACCAACACCTAAAACCAAATCTTACTTTCTGATGGTATTTTCCTTTGTAAAATGTGTTTTTCACTCTATAATCTAATATTAATATATATATAACAATTATACCATATATTATAATTATATTGTATATAATATATAATTATATAATAGGACCGAACTAACCAATGGTGGGGCATCCATTGCACATCACTGGTACGTTGGACAAGGGCGCAGCTCTATATATACACAGCGTTAGTCAGTCAATCAACAATAAATGTAAAGTCTAAGTGTGAGTATGCAGTTGACACATTACTTCTGTTTTCTGTTTCCTCAACCCAGAGACGCTTATGTCTGTATAAGAGGCTAAATGCAGAAGCAGGCAGCTTTAGGTTGAATCTGCTTACATGATTATAAATAGATTTTGCACGATTGTCACAATCATCCTTGAGAGGAAAGCCAAGCTTCCTTCCTTGGACTCCCAAACAAGCAAAAGTGTGAAAACTATAAATCAGAAACCCCCAAGTCACCAGAACGTCCCAGAACTTTCGTTTTCAGCCACATCATCAGATGTGAGAGAGCAAGAAAGAGAGTCAGGTCCAGCATCGTTGATTTGTCTCCGCGGACGGCTCCAGGTGTCTCCGGTGGCGGGCGCAGTTTCCCCGCGGCCCGCTGGGTCGCACTGTGGCCTCGGGAAAGAGCCTGACCCAGGCGGGATGGGGAAGGGCGGGGCGGCCACCGCAAAGTCTGCTTGTGCGACCGCGAGTCCCAGCGGGTGCACCGCGCCAGCCCTCACGACCCACTCGTTTCACCGTCAGGGACACCTTGGGGTCTCACGTGGGTCGGGAGGCTCCGAGGATCCCTCGTGAACCCTGGAAGCGCATGGTCGTGGGCACGCCGCTTTCCAGAGTGGGCACACACGGCGGCTCCGTGCCATTGCTCTATCTCCTGTTTATCGGATGCTCTCGGTTTTAATTTGTTAGATAAATTTCCCTGGCCCCGTTCCTTCCTGGTGAGCCCCCATCATTTGATTTTCCAGGCATTGTCATTGCTTGAATGGAGTGTATAATCTAAAATACCACGTCACCTGCAATCCTAACTTAATGCTTATCAAATATTTAATTAGCTACTTTATCTTTTAATTTCTTTCATCTTATGTGTATGCATGTTTTGTCTGCATGTATGTCTGTGCACCATGTGCATGCCTGTTGTCGTGAGAGGTCAGAAGAGGGCGTTGGATCCCTTAGAACTGAACTTGAAGTTGGTTGTGAGCCACCATTTAGGGGCTGGGACCTGAACCCGTGTCCTCTGCAAAACAGCAAGTGCTCTTAGTCACTAAGCCATCTCTCCAGTCCAATTAGCTAGTTATTAAAATGGTAATTTGAAGGCTGGCTGCTGGCTCTGGGGGTAAAGACACAGTGCAGTCAAGCTTGACAACCTTAGCTGATCCCCTGAACCCACACAGTGGAAGGTCAGAACCATTCCGGGAAAGTTATCCTTTGACCTCTGCGGGAACACACACACACACACACACACACACACACACACACACACACACACGCGCGCGCTGTAAAATACAGTGGAAACGTGAATGAGCGCGGCAGAGAAGTGAGTAGCTTTGCTCTTTAAGCAAACCTCCACTGTGACTGCACACTTCCTCCAGTTTCCTCCCAGAGCAAGTTTGTAGCCTTTTTAGAAACTCCTCCCCATCAAATTGCATCATCCTCGACTCGCTCCCACCCCATCAAGGATCTTGGAGATGGCTTCATAGGCACGTGTGTAGACACTGCATCCTTTAGGAGTGGCTGCCTGGTGTTCTTTTATACCAGGAACCTATAATTATTCAATCAATCCCTGATTGAAGGATATTGAGTTTGCCCCCAGCCTTTGCTATTATGAACGAGTCTGCTGTGAACATCTGTGTCTGTGACTGTGTGCGCATCTGCCTCTACAGGAAAGATTCCTAAAAGTTTAATTGTCGCCTTAAAGAATACATGCATTTAAAACTTTACAGGCCTTTACTAAGACTACTTAGTCTTTACTCCAGACTACTTCCCATCCTCATTCTGTAATACTAACTCTAGGTTTACTAAAAAATCACCGAGATATAAAACTAAAATTAGGGCTCTCATGTTTTCATTTGCATCTTTATAAAAATCTTATTGAGGCTTTTTGAACTCGATGGTTAACGTCCTTTGCATTTCTGTTGGACTTTTGGTCTTTTAGGAGTTGCAAAATAATTCTGTGTTAATTCATTTTGCATTAGTATAATGAAATACCAGAGGCAGGCTATCTTTATAAAGAAGAGAGGTTTATTTAGTTCACAAATTTCCAGGCTTAAAGTCCAAACAGCACGATGCAGGCTCTGTCCAGTTCTTAGCTGCTGAGCTGTCTTTCCTGCCCTAACTTCATGCATGTTTTTTAAAACACAAAGGAAGAAGCAACTGGAGGGTCATTAGTAAAGCCCAGCTTCACATCAGACTTCAGACTGAATCTCACTCCACCTCTCTTCATTCTTAACCTGTAAAACCTGAGTCTCAGAGTGAGAAACTACTGTAAACTTCAGTTTTCATGTCTCAAGAGAACCCCAGATGCTGTCTATGCAAATCCCTCACTTGCAAGTGAGGTCTCTGAGGCTCTATGATCTCAGCACCTTCTAGACACTAAGGAGCCCTATCTAAGATGTCGGGCTTACCCAGGATTCCTCTTGGGAGCTGTCACTTGCTATCTGAATTGTACACTCTTTATCTACCCTTCCTCTTCTCCGCACGGCTTAGCCTTTGCAGCTGTGATAACAGAATTTGTGAATGGGATTCGTGTAGAGTTCTGGCCTGTCCACAGAGGAATGCCCAGCTGCCAGCTTTGCTTAGGGTTGCTTTCCCCCTCTTGCCCTGGATGTTTCTGCACAGAGTCCATTTCTTGCCTTCATTCCCACTATAGGAATTGAACTCATTTTAGCCTGGGATTTCCTTCTCCATCTCACTAAGAAAGCAAAGCTTCAAGTAGCTGGGACTAAAGGTTCGTTCCACCATGCTTGATCTTCATAATTTGTCAAAAAAACACTTACACTTTTTCTTTTAAATAAATTTTATATTAAAATTTCCCTTTAAGCTTATATAAGTTTTATTGCCTGTATTTGAGGTTTACAACATAATACTGTAGGTTAAGGGGGTTACTGCAGATCACCACACCTGCTGCTTCACAATTGCCTTTTCTGTGTGACAGGGCTGCTAAATCAACTCACTTTTAAAGACCAGTCTTGCTCATCCCTCTAGACTACATTGTACTTCGTACCCCTTGGCCTGTGCCTCTGGTGTCCTCTCCTCTCGCTCAGTGATAGAAAGGACAGTTTTACTCTCTAGTTCTGTAAATCTGATCTTCTTATTGTCAGATTCTACAACATGGGTCAGGCATGGCGGTGGCATGTGCCTTTAATCCCAGCACTCTGGAGGCAGAAGCAGGTAGAGCTCTGCAGATCATGTCTACATAGTGAGTTCCAGGACAAAAAGAATAATTCAGTTGCTGAGAATATTTTTGGATTAGAAAGAAGCAACAATGCAGTGCTAAAACCAGCAAGCTGGGGATTTGAAGAACCTGAGGCTGGCACCTAGCATTATGACATCATCAGGATAGAGGTCAACCCTCCTTCCTTCCTCTAGTTGATTTTGCAGATGACTCTGCTTGCCCTTGAAGTACAATAGGGATTCTTTGGGGGTTTTTTTGTTTTTTGTTTTTTGTTTTTCTTTGACAGAAAGGTCTAGGAAATTATTTTTTCTTAGACTTGGCTGCAGATGAATTGTATTTCCATATAATGAATTCCAGAACCTCCTTTTCCTGAAGAATAAATAGGATTTCCTACTTAGCAATGGCATTCAGAATAAAAATATAAAACTTAACTTGGATCTTGAATGTGACCGAAATTCCCATTCCTGGAGTGGCGGTTAAGCCCTAGATGAGACAAAGGTGACAGTAATTAGCTAAGAGCTCTTAGCATGCAAGGGAGAGAAACTTCAAGAAAGCCCAACTGCTCTTGTTTGGATATTGTTTTGTCTCTGCAAAAACATGATCATTATATTATACCAGATTAAAATATCACCATTCTTACGTTTGGTCCCCAATATTATAGCACTGTAAGGTGGTGGCATCTATGGGAGATGCAGTGACGAAGGATGATGTCCTGGCCACCATTAATGCTGGCATTTAGAAGTGAGTTGGTTCATACGACAGCTATCATTCTGTAACAGTGAGCTGGGCCCCTCCCCCTCCACGTTTCTTGCTTCTTCTTTTGCTCTGTGATTGTTCTCTTGCCCTGTGATGTCATCTGTCCACAGCTAGGAGACCCTCTTCAGAGGCTGACCAGATGAGCCTGCCAATCATGGACGATAAGCTTTCAAGTTTGTGAGATAAATAAACCTCTTTTCTTTTTAAAATTCTCAGCCTCAGAGACTTTTCGATAGAGATATGAAGTGGACTAAGACGTTAGATTTATTGATCATATGAACGGAAAGGCTGAAAGGGTGCTTTGGTTTTAAGCTTAGTGGGGTCCAGGAATTCAGATGATGTTCTCAACTCTGTCCCTGAATCTACATCCTCTGTGTCTCAACTCTGTTTACCTCTGCCTGGCTGGGTCCTGTTCTTGTTGTCTACACAGCTCAAAGGCCTGGAGAAAGAGACACATTTTCCTTTCAGGACTTAGATGCCAAATCTTAGAGATGTTTCTGATTGGTACAGCTTAGAACATTGCTTATCCCTCAACTGATACTTGTGGCTGGGATACCTCTGAACGTGTTGTTGGGTGGAGTGTGGCTTCTATTCTAACTGGGTTCTTGTCCTGTCCTAGCCTAATCTACACAGTGAGTTCCAGGACAGCCAGGGCTATACAGAGAAACCCTGTCTCGAAAAATCAAAAAAAAAAAAAAAAAAAAAGAATGGAGTGGACAGACAGCAAAGGGTACTAAGAGGAGATACTTTACTGAAAAAGAGTAAGTCAACTTAAGTCAGATTGCTGTGGAGGATTTAAATACACGAAATTTGAACTCTCTGTAGCAGCAAGACGCTATTATGATGCTGAAATGTTACAGCTCGACACCCCACCCCCAAGGCCTCCGTATGCTAATCAGAAGCCATCCCTGGAAGAGCCCGTTGTGCAGCTCTGAGAAGCATTATAGAGCTTGTCGACTTCTGAAGCATCAGGGCCCTAGAGCAGCCAGCGGTCCCCCCCCCCCCCCCCCCCCCCCCCCCCGTCTTCTCTCCCCTTGCAAGTCTAGGAGCTTCCTCTGGAAGCCTCCAAGCCAGAGCTGGGATCCAGCTCTAAAGTCTTGTGTGGGGTGGTCTGAATGAAAATGTCCCCCATGGACTCAGCTGTGTGAACACGAGGTCCCTAAGTTGGCGCTGTTTGAGAAGGTTTAGGTGGCATGGACTTGGTGGAAGTATGTAACCGGAAGCCGTTTTGGGGAGTTTAAAGACCTTTATCATTTCCAGTTAGCTTTCCCTGCTTCCTGCTTGGGCTTGAAAATGTGAGGTTTTCTTTCTGCTCAGACTGTTACACCTCCATTTCACCGATGCCTCCACCTTTGCCGACTCCTATCCCTCTGGAACCATAAACCCAAATAAACACCCCCCCCCCCCCATAAGTTACCTTAGTGATGATGCTTTATCCTGGCCACAAGAAAGTAACTAATACTAGGTGTTTTCCTTCTCCTTGGAGTTCTTTGGGGAAATTGAGCACTGAGACCTGAGACTGACCAGCTGGGTCCGATTGGTTGACTCTCTCATATCCAGCCTATTAGGGAAAAACTGTTGAAAGCATCATTTCTGGTTGTTATATTGGTTTTTTGGTGGCCTTCCTTTCTTCCTTCCTTCCTTCTTTTCTTTCTTTCCTTCTGTAGGCCCAGTTGGCTGTGTGTTATTGCGTCTGCCCCATGGTTGTCAAAAGCTTGATCTCACGTACAATAGTTGTTGTTGCTGTTTTCTCATCTTCTTTTCCTCCTCTGCATAGGATTAGCCAGGGTAAGGCCCACTCTTTGGCAGCCGGGGTGGGTACTTTGATAGAAACCATTCAACCTCCCATACAGATGAGGGCTGCTGTTTCCAGACAATGAAGGAGGGAATTGCTAGGTGACCACAAAGGTTTCTGAGTGTTAAGAGTGGTTAGCTGTACTTATTCAGCATTTCACCTTGTTTATGTATTGCTCCATGCATCTAATTTGTACATATGCATACCGTTAGTTTTGTTTTATCTTGGTTCTTGAGACCTGGTCTCACGTGTCCCAGATTGGCTTCCAACTTAGATATAGCCGAGGCTGAGCCTGAAAGCCTGACCCTCTTGCGTCCATTTCTTAAGTGCTGGGACTTCAAGCATGAGTCACCATGTCTGACCTTTATTATTATTTGTTCACTGTAAAGTCTGAGCTCCACGGAACAGAAAATTAACACGATAGAGGGGGCCAGAGAGGCAGTAGTTAAGAGGACCCTAGCTCAGTCCCAGCACCATGCCAGGAAGTTCACAACAGCTCGTGAGAAGCTCTAGGAGAATTCCATCTTTGGCCTCTATGGGCACCTGCACTCACCTGCACATGCCTACATAAAGACATAACCATAATTAAAAATAATAAAAAATCTTAGTTTTTTTGTCTTTTTTTTTTTCTTTCCAGAGCTGAGGACCAAACCCAGGGCCTTGTGCTTACCAGACAAGCACTCTACCACTGAGCTAAATTCCCAACCCCAATCTTATTTTTTTATAGTTCAGCTGTTGTCCCCCTCCTGGTCCCCCTTCCACAGTTCCTCATCCAATTCCTCCTCTCCCTGTCTCCAAGAGAATGCCCCTCCCCCCACCAGGCCTCCCCACTCCCTGGGGCCTCGAGTCTTTCAAGGGTTAAGTCTTCTTCTACTGAGGCCAGACCAGATAGTCCTCTGCTATATATGTGTCTGGGGCCTTGGACTAGCTTGTGTATGCTACCTGTTTGGTGGCTCATTGTCTGAGAGATCTCATGGGTCTGGGTTAGTTGAGACTGCTGGTCTTCCTATGGGGTCACCCTCTTCCTCAGCTTCTTCCAGCCTTTCCCTAATTCAACCACAGGGGTCCCCAGCTTCAGTTCAATGGTTGGGTGTAAGTACCTGCATCTGTCTCAGTCAGCTGCTTGTTGGGCCTCTCAGAGGACAGCCATGTTAGGCTCCTGTCTGTAAGCACACCATAGCAACAGTAGTAGTGTCAGGCCTTGGAGCCTCCCCTTGAGCTGGAACCCAAGTTGAACTGGTTATTGGAGTGCCTTTCCCTCAGTGTCTTCTCTATTTATGTCCCTGCAGTTCTTTTAGACAGGAACAATTCTTGGCCAGAGTACCAATCTTATTTTTAAGTAGCACTGTAGCAGGACTGGCTAAGTCCCTTCTAATAAAGAAATGTGTAGCCTAGCGAGATCTAAGCTTGGGGGTGGTTTCTTTTCATTTGCTTGGCATAGACATGATATATTTATCATTACTTTTCTTGGCTTTGACCATCATTAAATTAGAAGGATTTTAAACTCCTTTGAAATTGTAAAAGTAGCACAGAAGGAGATCAGGTACAAATAAAACTCTCTGTTCATCCTATCCCCAGAAATGATAGCATCTTTTAGCTCATTCCAGAGACTTCCATGTATTTACAATTAGGCATGTATATTTTCTTTAAACATGTGAGATGAAGCTGTCTGTAGCTTTTTCCACTGGTACCATATTGCAGAAGGTTTCTCTGGACATTGCAGATAGAGCGCCTTCATTCTGCACAATGATCTATTATATGGCTGTGAACAAATTTATTCCGGAGGATTTCATAGCAGTTTACAAGGGACTATTCTCATTGTACTTTCTTCTGCACACTCATCCTGGCATGGCCAGAGACCAGTGGTTCTGAGGTGCGTCAGGCGTTGGCCATCGATGGAAGATGTAGCAGAAGCTACTGTGTCATTAGGGATTTCCTAGAGGGAGAAACATCCCCTCAAGGCTGAGTCAGGGCCAGAAGCTGGTGCCATTTCTTCCCCCATGGTCCTTGCTGTGGTTAACCATGGAGGTGGCTCATTGTTGAGGGTTTGGCAAATGTCTCAGAAAATTACAAGGCTGTAATGGCTTCTCTTCTAGCTGTAGCTACACAGGAATCCACACTAATCTCACAGGATGACTGGCAGCTTCTGTCTACAGCTATCCAAGTAAGCTCCCTGTTGCTATTCATTTGATTGTGGCAGCCGTGGGTGTCTGATCTGCAATTGGAGCATTGGTACTTCATTTATACTTAGTTTGAAGATGTTCCTATTAGATTCAATTGTACCAAATATCTGTCTCTTTCTTACTACCTAGTCTCAGGGCTGTCCAAAAAGGCAGGACAACCTAGCTAGGATAGGTCAGGATACAACCAAGGCAAAGGAACTAAGGAGCCAGACTGGGTTCTTTTCTCTACATCTGCTTCTGTATGGTCACTGCCTGCACCACCTTCTTTGAGTTCTAAGCCATAGGTAAGTTTCATTTAAAACTGACCCCACTGCTAGAGACTCCAGGCTAGCTAAGTCTAGAGTAGACTTGACCCGGGAACTGTAATCTAATTTGGAAGGAGTCTCCTTTCTCTTGCTTTGACTTATACTTCTCTTTTCTGTCTTCATTGTCCTTCTTCCATGGCTTTGCCTGCAGAAAATCTGTCTTTCTACACATCCTCCTCACATGCCATGATGGCGGTTTCGATCTCTGGGCATCAAATGGAAAGATGCCTTCACCTCTGCCTAGTGTACCAGCTGCCTGGTGTGTCTTACTGTGGCCATGCTTGGAGGTGCTGGTAGACAAGGATTGCCTATTTTTCACCAGATACCGCACTTCTCCTAAGCAAGGCTCAGAAGCTGTCCATTCTTAGCAACTGTAACGATGCTTGGCTCAAAGCACACAGATGCTCTGTGTTTGTGGAGATGATGAATCTGTATAGTTCAGTGTCTTCTTGTGGATTTATTTTAAAATTTTAAATTGCTAGCATTATTTTTAGAATCATCAAGTTTATTTCATTCATTGATGCTTGGATTTTGATGATGTATTTATTTATTTATTTACTTTTTTTTTTTTTTTGAAATAGCATTTCTCTGTGTAGCCCTGGCTGTCCTGGAACTCACTCTGTAGACCAGGTTGGCCTCAAACTCAGAGATCTGTTTCCTTTGCCTCCTGAGTGCTGGGATTAAAGGCCTGTGCCACCACCACCTGGCAAGGTGTAGGTCCCAGATACCTTGGGTTTTTTTGCTTATTTTGTTTTATTTTGTTTTGTTTTGCTTTGCTTTCAGAGCTGAGGACAGAAACCAGGGACTGGTGCTTGCTAGGCAAGCACTCTTATCCCTGAGATAAATCCCTAAACTCCGGTGATGCTTTTAAATGTAAGAAAAGTTATTTATTTATTTAAGATAGAGTCTCATATAGCCCAGGCTATCCTTGAATTCCATATGCAGTAGAGTAGAGAATGACCTTGAAATCCTGGTTTTCCTGCCTCCACTGCCCTAGTACCAGAATTATAGGCATAGCAACACACTTAGTGGTGCTTTAGCATCTTAGAACTGTTCACATTCTAAAATGAAAGTTTTCCCTCTCTTCAGTACACCGTAAAACAGACAGATGATCGCTGTAGCTGTATAGGGATGGCTCCAATGTACACTGAAGATGTTTAGTAAATTCTAAAGTCAGACGGAAGAGAAAAATAAAAGCAGTAAACAGACCCAGGAAATAGCATCTTGCCATGTCAGGGTACAGTCCTCATCTTACCAGGATATAATTTAGACTCTAGAAACCCTCCTGAGCCTCTCTCTTCAACAAAGGAATAACTTGCAATTTACAAGGAGAGTGGAGTGGCACACACTCACGGAGGTTGCCAAGTCTGGGAGGGCTGATAGGAGGAGTGCATGCGCACCGAGGAAAGGCTCTGTTTGCTGTAGTTCATACAGCTCATGAGGGCCCTGGTTAGTCAGGCGACTCTTCCTTGGAGTCCCTGGCTGTGGCAACGCCCTCCCCTGCTCACTGAACAATGCCTCAAAAGCTGTCCTTTTATGGTCTTCCAGAGACGCAGTAACCCCCTTATTTGACTTTCATGACCTCAACATTTAACCTTGAGTCTGGCTTCTAGAGGCTTCTGGAGAAATTCCATTTCTCAGGTGGGAAGGATGTGGACTTCTCCTATGTTCAGGGTCTTCTATCTTACTTTCTATGACTTCTATCTGGTGACTAATTTTAGGTCCCACTAGCTCTCCTCTCAGGGACAGCGTCATTGATTGTCATTGCCTCCCTTAGGCAGCCTCGTATGAGGTCCAGGGCTTTCTCCCTTTTTCATCTCTTCAGGTCTTATAAGTGAATGCAATTTTATCCTTTGAATAAAATGTGCGCTCATTAGGGAAAATCAGAATTTAAAGAAAACAGAAGCCCTAAATTTTAAAAAGCATTAAAACATTTAGGGTTATTTCCCTTTGAAAATCATTTATTTCTGTACCCTTTTGCTTTTAATATTAGTTTCTGTCTTGATTTTTGTTTTACGGACTCAGCTCAACATCAAGAGCATGCTACACATTAGTAAGGGTTCTTATAAGCTCTTTGAACGCTGCCTGATATTCAGTCTATGAGAACTTGCCTGCTTACTTCTGACTTTCTTCCTTGGGTAGATAGTTTTTATGCTGCTAACTAAATCTTGTGTGTTCCTTTTCTGTTCTCTGGGTACAGAGCCTAAAAATTAGAATAATTAATTAAGAATGTAGCCAGCCAGCCATGTGCTCTCCCTCCTACTACCCCCACAGTCCTGAGAACTGAACCCAGGCACTTATGCAGGCTAGGCCAGTTGCTCTACAATGAGCTATGTCCAAAACAAATAGGTTTAATTTTACATTGTGATAAAAAATAAGTAACATAAAGTTCGCTGGTTTAACCATTTTGAAATGTGTTTTTCAGTGGCACGAAGGGCATTCAGATGGGCATGGTGGCACACATCCTAGTCCTAAGGCTTACGATGCCGAGGTGGGAAGATCACAAGTTCAAAACCAGCCTGGGCTACATAGTGAGTTCCAGGAAAGCCAGAGCTACATAGTGAGGCCCTGTCTCAAAAACAAAACAAAACAAAACAAAAATAAAACACAAAACATTTAATCAGCTGAAGGCCAGTTTGTCCACCACCATATTGTCTATGCTTTCTTAAGATTTTTCCCACATTTTCTTTTCAAAATGTTTGCTCTCCTTTGATCTCTCTTCAGCTTCACTGATCTGTGCTTCAGAGCTAGCTCTGTAGAGCTAGCTGGACTTCCAGGCACTTGTGAACCAGCAGAAGTAGGTGTTGGGAACAGAACAAATACCTTTGCAACAGGCACTCTTAATCACTGGGCCATCTCTCCAGCCCTTGAGCCATTCCTGGGCCTGCCCTAATCTGAATAGCTAGCTCCACTTATGCATATTCTGTGTTACTTACTGCTTTGTCCTCTCCAGACTTCTATTCGGTTTTTATACTTCTTCTGTCTTTGTTGATAGTCACTATTTGGCAAGACAGCTTTTGAATGCATTCTTTTTCGTTTTTAAGACAAAGGGTTTTTTTCCCCACTTCTTTAAAATATTCAATTTAAAGCTAGCTGTGGTGGTGTGTGCCTGTAACTGTAGAACTTCGTAGGCGGGGGTCTGAAGTTCAAGATTGTTCTTGCCCACATAGTGATTTGGAGAGTCCAAGGTTAGCCTGGGCTACATGAGATCCTGCCTCCCCACTCTCAAAACAAAACAAAACAAAACAAAGCAACATTTTAAAAATTTCTTTTAGGAATTCTTTCATCCTCTCTCTCATAAATGCATGTCCGTGTCATGTGCTTAGTCTCCTCTCCCTGCTCCTCTCTCTGGGGGAACTTTTTTACCTGTCAGCTTTGAGCCTTTCTTTCGTTGTGTCTATTCTGCAAGCAAATCTGTTAAATGAGTCTCGGATGACTTTAGTTTTGAGGGTCACTGTCATGGGGTTTTGTTGCCGTTGTTGCTTTGGTTTTCCGAGACAGAGTTTCACTGGGTAATAACCCTGGTGGTCCTGGATTCACTCTGTAGACCAGGCTGGCCTCAAATTCACAGAGGTCCACCTGCCTCTGCCTCCCCGAGTGCAGGGATTAAAGGTGTGTGTTACCATGCCCAGCAGGGTTGCTCTTGTCTTTGTAGAATTGGGTGTGTCTCCATCACAGTGTTCTAGATGCTTTGATTCTGTGTTTCCTTCTGAGGCCCCCTGAGTACTGAGATGAGTTATCCTTAGGGGTGAGACAGAGGAGGCTGTGGGGCTGGGCAGTATGAGTCAGGAGATCTGGTGAAAAGGCTTCTATTTCTTCTGGGCGAGGCCAGATTCAGGGTGTGGCCAGATTCAGGGTGTGGATGCCTCTGGGACTTATTGTCTGCACTGCCTGGAATATGTGTGTTCCTGTGTGTGTGTGTGTGTGTGTGTGTGTGTGTAGGACCACTTTTTTGTATGTTGTACTATATAGTGTCTCAGCCATCTCTTATAGTGGGTGCCCTAGAACCTTCTACTCTGAATGATACCCCCACCCCCTTTGTCCACTGTCTGGAGCTCCATGGAGACATCCCACCATACAACTGATCTCTCCTGCTTGTTTTAGGCTCATGAATCTGAGTACCCCTGTTTTGTATCCTCCAGGAATAGGTCACTGTTCCCAGCCACAGAGGTCACCTTTCTCTCACTCTTTAAACATTTCCCTCATGTCTATAGCTGACAGTACTCTTTTGCTCTGGGAATTTTTCTTCTTTTGTTTCTCTGAGAGTCTCTGATTTCTCTGTTCTCCTGTGATTTGGAGGAGGGGAAAGCAGGCTGAAGCATGTAGTCAGTCTTCTCAGGAGATGTTTTTTCTTTCAAACTCATTTGAAGTTTTCCCGTGGATAAAGAATTTAGAAAAACTACCGGTTGATAATTACAGGTGGTGGTGGCGGCAGGGGGATAACTCAACGTTTATTCTCAGCATCTCTGCAAAAGCTGAGGGTTCCAAGCCAGGGTGTGGATTTGGATTTTACTAAAGTCTAGGATTTTTCTGTGTTGTTTTTATTGTTTTGCTTTTTGTTTTTTTGGTTTTTCTATTCACAGTCAAAGGTCACTTTGCCCCAGAACCATGTCTCCAGTGCTGACAATCTTGTTGCTGGAGAATTTCTAGGCGTAACCCTGGATGGCACCTCCTTGGCTGAGGGCACTGTTTTAAAGCTTTGCAATTTTAGGGAGTGGTCTGGGTGGGGTCATGTTCCAACTGCACCCCATAACACTTCCCAAGACCTAGCTGTTCGGCTGGCAGCTGCTGGCTGCATCAGACTGCTCAGGCCAATGAAGGAAGGAGGATTTCTTGTTGAGAAATCTCTGACTCACTGGCAGCCTCTGGCTGTGGTTTGCTCACATGTCTGCAGACCTCTGGGGCTGATGTTTCTGTGAAATCTTTCAAGTTCATTCTTGCTCCCTTGGGCTCACCCTTTCACAAGTGCTTGCTTGCCCTGCATGCTTCAAATGGCAAGAGAACATCAGCTTTACATGGCCACTTGTAAGTGATTGCTTTCCCAGGACTCCTGATGTGTTCTTGGGTCCGTGTTTATGGGACATAACAATAAAATACTAGGTGTTTCTCTGGATCTTTCCCCGGAGGGCATCTTGAACATCCAAAGACAATAGCGCAGTAATCACCATGATTTTCAATCTGAGGTAAATGTGTTTTTTGTTAAATTTTAAGGCAATAAAATTGACTTTGAAGGTAACACTTCAGGCTTTTAATTTTACCACAGAACAAAAGAGCTCCATATCCCCAAAGCCTGTGTAGAAATGCACACTTCATATTTACTAGGGGTGTGGATATGTGTATAGACATCTTTTGTTTTGTGTTCTAGTAAAGCTGGTTACTGGTGATTTGCTACAAAATTCGTTTGATATAAACGAATTTATATCAAGAATGTTTGATATAAAATTAGAGGTCTTTCTTTTCTTTTCTTTTCTTTTTTCTTTTTCTTTTTTATTCATCATTTGGAGAAAGACAAAATGGGGAAAATCACAAGTTAACAATCCATGATGCCATGTTCCTGTGGAGTTGAGCTTCCCAGCTAAGAGAGGTAAATTCCTCAACTTCTTTTACCAGCATGAATGAAAGTATCTCTACCTTCACAGAAGAGTCCTCTCCTAAGAACTGACTAAACCTGGGAGAGAAACCAATTCAAGTGTGAAGGGCTGCAAGTCCTAATGCAGCATGCTCAGAGGACCTGGAGCAGGGATCCCATGGTGAAGCAGCAGCAAATGTCTACAAACACTGTGTGGTGACAGTGGCTCAGAGGACTTAGAGTCACAGCTCTGCGTGATGGACCTTTGCCCTTAGCAACTCACTGGGCTTCTTGAAGATGCCTTCCATAGCCTTCCAGTAATTGTTCTGACTTGGCTGGGCAATACCATATACTTCTTTTTGTCCACTTTTGTGTCGACTGTACTGTTCTCCTGTGACAGAAAGCAGTACGTCGGTGGAAGAATGTTTGAACCTCACTTCACCATCTCTCACCCAGTAAGGTCCATTACAGAGCACTGTCCAGTCATCCAGATAGTCGCCTTCACCTTCTTCGACAAAGGCACTCACTTCCTGGTTTCCAGAGAGAGGTGAGGTATGGTGGCTGTGCAGGTTCCGACCCGTGTTGGCCCGTGACCGGATGGGCTGCCCGCCTTTGATGGGGGTTCCCCTTTCACACACCGTGGCTGTCTCCCCCGTGTCCTCCAGTAACTGTTGCTGTCATCCACAAAGGTCACACCTGTCACTGACTGCTGCCCACTATCTGACCCATATCGAACGTCGTGAGAGTGCAGTCCAACGTTGTGGCGTGTATTCAATAGCTTTACTTCAAGCCGCAAGTAAGGACCGCAGTGTTGGACCCTCCCACAACGCTCCACAAACCACCCAACAACAGAAGGGACAAGACAGCCATCCTAGATCCGAGAGCCCTAATCATCCAAGCTAGAGGTCTTTCTTTACAGGGAAACATTCTCACAGAAAACGACCAAAGTTTGTGAGACAAGATTAAGAAGCTTAGCTCTCTGGTGTCCAGAATGATCACTTGTAGCCAGACACTGCACACCAGACCCCCTCTCTCACTGGGCAGCTTTTAGAAAACACCAGCTCTTAGAATTTGCCGATTAAACGTGGAGCACAGTGATGTTTGGTGCTGGAAGCTAAAAAACGGAAAAAGAAGTGATAGCTTAGAGATGCAGAGACAGGATGCTCTTGCAGAGGACCAGAATTCCATTCCCAGGGTGCACCCCACACTGCTTACCATTAATTCCAACTCCACGGGCATCTGACGCCTCTGCCTCATTGGACAGCTGTACTCATGTGTGCATACCCCCATCCCATAATTAAAATGGTCTAAAACAAATCTCTAAAAAGTGAGAAAACTACACATCATCCTTGGGGACTCTGTAGGGTACAGTGGGAGCCAGGCTGGATGATCATGCTGGAGGCACAGGTGTGTCCTTACTAACATACCATTCAACTTAGAACAGTGAATTTGATGGTACAGAAACTTCTCAACAAAGCTCTTTACAAATCCTGCCTGGGTACCACTGTAGACCATGGAGTCAGACTTTCTGAGGTAAGACCTTAGTATTAATGTTCTTTTAAAAGCTCCCTAGGTGATTTGAACGTGTTGCTAGGGTAGGGACTTGCTGGTTTACCTTGCTTGTCTCAGTTGGATCATCCTGTCATGCATCTGGTTTATTATCACTAATGTCCTCCGATTTCATCCACTTTACTAATGGTGGAGTTTGTAGAAGTTATTAATTCTATCTGTGTTTGGGCACCTGTTGTTCAGTCTTCCAACCATGCTTCTTCCATCCGCTGGTGATCATGATTCCGTGTATCCTCTTTTTTTTATTATTTATTTATTTATTTATTTGGTTTTTTTCGAGACAGGGTTTCTCTGTGTAGCCCTGGCTGTCCTGGAACTCACTCTGTAGACCAGGCTGGCCTCGAACTCAGAAATCCGCCTGCCTCTGCCCCCCAGGTGCTGGGATTAAAGGCGTGCGCCACCCCTGCCCGGCTCCATGTATCCTCTTAACATTCTATGTGAAAATCTGTTACTTTAGAAACAACTGACAGAGAGAAGCTTGAAGGCACCATACACAAAGGAAGGATAAAGAGAGGAAACACTAGCTACCTGGACTTGGTCAATACATAGCCTATTCATATATTGAAACCTCATAAATGCATATAATTAAAATTAATCTCATTAATTAATTTAACAAAAGAAAATAAAATCCAACCATGCCAGACCCCTCCTTACCCCCAAACGAAAGAAGACACAAAGGCAGAAATGGCTGATGTCTCTTGACCGTTATGCTGCAATCACAGGCATGGCCTGCACAGACCACACAAGCGATGGTGGCCACATAGTGTCAGAGCAGCTCATGAGGTAGCCATCTTAGCTGGTATAAGTGTACCTGATGTTCTCATAAAGATGAGGCTGGCTAATGATGAAGGCTGCCTTCTCACAGTGTCTTCTTGGCAGCGACTGATTTGTGGCTCTCTAGACAAATGGCTGTATCTGTTATTGTTATTTTGAGGGAAACCCCAGCCTTTGCATGTCTCGTGAGGGCTAGATGCCAGGGTCAGATGTGAGACACTCACCTTGTATGCAAAAAACCTTGTAGGCTGGCACTCAAACACTTGGTATTCAAGATAAGTAGCATTGTTATGGAATTGGAATTCTTGATGAACATGCCAGCAGCTTATCCCATCAAATCGGGTCCTTCTAGTTGTCCAGATGAGGCTTGGCTACTGCTCTTCATCAGAGTCAGGGACACATCTGGCTGATTCTCCAAGGAGGGCCTGATGACCAGGACTTACACTCAGTGTTTGCTACTTAAGAAGAGCAAGATGCCCTGTCTTACTTGATAGTGAATGGTCCTTAAAACCCCAAGAGTGTGAGCTGAGACCTGCCTGGATAAATGACAAGTCACTCAACCCCACCCTAGAGGAGTGCACAAGAGAGCAATGGTGGTCTTTGAGGTTGTTCCTTTTTCTTTTTGTTGATTCTACTTCCCCTGTGATTTATTTTTACTTTATGTGTATGAGAGTTCTGTCTGCATGTATATATGTGTACCAAATATGTGTATATTTGCCTGTTGCCTGTGGAGGCCAGAACAAGGTATTAGATTTGCTGGAACAGGAGTTACAGACAGTTAAGAGCTGCCTAATAGGTGCTGGGAATTGAACCTGGGTCCTCTGCAAGAGCAGCCAATGTCCTTAACCACTGAGCCGTCTCTCCAGCCCCTTTGCTGTCCTTTTGAGATAGGCTTTCATGCTGTGTCTCAGATTAGCCTGGAACTTACTTTATAGCAACACAGGCTATAAACTACCTTCTTATCTCAGCTTCTGAAGGCAGGGATATTACAGGTGTGGCGATTATGCCTGGCTGGTTTCTGTTTTTTAAAAGTCACCTTCTGAAAAAGATAACACAGTGGCCCAGGCCTGCAATCCCAGCACTTGGGGTGTGTGAGGAAGGGAGTCAGTTCAAGACCAACCTCAGCTATAAAGAGTGTTTGAAACTAGCTTGAGCTGGGCAAGACCCTGTATCAAAAAAAACAAAAAAACAAGAAACTATAGGCTAAGCAGTTAAGAGTCCTGGCTGCTTTTGCAGAACACCTGGGTTTCATTCCTAGCATCCATGTGGCAGCTCACAACTGTCTGTAACTCTGGTTCCGGAAAATCTAATGCACGTGGTGTACAGACAGACATTCAGGCAAAACATAAAATAAAGATAAATAAATCTTTAAAAACCCAAATAGCTAAATGAATAAATAAGCAACTAAACCAAGTTCATATTTGTGTAGGTCTGCAACTTTGTAGGGACTTCCTGTTTGAACTATGAATCTGGAACTTGAGTCTAATCTGATCCGTGCATGACTTCATCTAGGGGTAGATCCAGGCTTTTCCCCCATAGGGGACGGTCTTTCTTAACAAGACAGAGCTACGTTCATACACACAAAACGCAGTTTAGGACTTGGCAGTGAAAGACACGTGAGTCTTTCTAGCCTCATGGTGAAATTGTGTCCAGGGTCATCTCATTATTGCAGATTCTGTACATAGCTGCAAGCCTTCTCTCTGCCGGCACCAGCTGTGTGCTCACAGACTTTAGGACTCTCATGCTTTCCCAAGTCTTAGCTTTAAAAAACAAAAGCCAAAAGCTTTGTGAATTGTTTAAGAGAAACAATAACAGCATCAGATTGGCAGAGTTTTTTCCCTGGTTCTGCCAAGCTAGTTGTGTGACTCAAACCAGGTTAGTCTTTTTTTTGCCTCGTTTCTGGCCGTTTTTGCCAAGGGAAGTATTTGGGAGGAAAGACGGACTGAGACCATGGTGTTGCAATACGGTACCTGACACTCAAATATTTGACAGTATTTCAGCTCGAGTTGCTGGTTCTAACCAGCAGAATACCTTAAATGGAGAAGCGGTTTATCGGAAGAATCGTGAGTAGTCAGTATTTACAGCAGATGTGCAGAAGCAGGAAGTGTGGGGGGCATACAGTAGAAATAATCCGATCAGAATTTGTGGCTTGGCCAGGACACCATTGATGGCTTTTGCCGCCGGTGTGCTTCTATGCTCCCAATCTTTCTTGGAGGGGCCTCTTGAGATTCAGAATCACTGGCGATCCTGTTCAGTGGGCCAAACAGAGCTTCTCAGCTTTTGTTTCTGTGTTAGAAGTTGGGATGTCTTATTGGGGAGTGGGCCACTCACGTTGGAAGAAGTTACGATGCTAAGGAACAAAACTCTCTCCAACCATACCTGTGCATTGATTGCTGGGCACTTAACTGTCTGGTAGAGCTGAGCTGCAGTGTTCTATCCTACCAGTAGGTGTCACCCTTTAACAAGTGTGACCTTCCCCTCCCACCTCAGCCCCTCAGAGGCCATCTGTTGAGTAAAGAATGTAATGCCAAACTGTGGTGGTCCATTATTGGATTACAAAAAAATGGATCAGTTCCCTCAAATGAAATCTCGCTGTCTATAGATTGTTACTTTAGTATCGTCACTTGTCAGACAGTAAATAGAGTAAATTAAATCTGATGGGAAAACTCAGAGACAGTTTATTGGCTTGGTTTACTGATTTTTTTT
This sequence comes from Rhynchomys soricoides, assembly GCA_019843965.1. Lineage (NCBI taxonomy): Eukaryota > Metazoa > Chordata > Mammalia > Rodentia > Muridae > Rhynchomys > Rhynchomys soricoides. Next base: position 5,471,961 of record JADRCH010000029.1, on the reverse strand, counting down.
TTTCATGATATGATTTCAGGATTATGATATATATTGCTTCTATGTAAAATATTACTTTCTGAAAGAGGTGTTTCCCTAGGTCATGATGGAATCAGGGGGAGCAGTAAAACACACCTTTCCCCAAGTGCTTGGTACTGTCCTTCAGATTATGAGACTAATATGTGGCCTGCTGAACTAAGAGGCCCACTTGGTATTGTTCTGAAAGCAGTTAAACCACAGGTTCCCTAAAGCCAGGAAGTCCACTTTTCATTAGGGAACGGATACTCAGCATAGTTGTTGACCATAGGTTCACAGGTAGTTTTTGAACAGAGGACGAATGAGCATGCTGCTATGGCATTGCTCTTCTGGTACCCCCAAACTGAGGCTGATGAACTTAACTCCAAGGTTAGCTGGTGTGTGAGCCTCCTGTGACTATAACAAAATACTCGAGATAAGCAAGTTGTTTTTTTAAAAATGGCAGGCTTATAGTTTTGAAAGTTTTAGTTCAAGATCAACTTTTCGTGTTGCTTTAGGAAGCAGCATATCATGGCAGGAGTGTATGGTAAAGAACTGTCCACCTCATAGATGTGTGTGTGTGAGAGAGAGAGAGAGAGTGTGTGTGTGTGTATGTGAGAGAGAGAGAGTGTGTGTGCGTGTGTGAGAGAGAGAGAGAGTGTGTGTGTGTGAGAGAAAGAGAGAGTGTGTGTGTGTGAGAGTGTGTGTGAGAGAGAGTGTGTGTGTGTGTGTGTGAGAGAGAGTGTGTGTGTGTGTGTGAGAGAGAGAGAGTGTGGGGGGGTGAGAGAGAGGGAGAGAGAGAGTGTGTGTGTGTGTGTGAGAGAGAGAGTGTGTGTGTGTGTGTGAGAGAGAGAGAGTGTGTGTGTGTGTGTGAGAGAGTGTGTGTGTGTGAAAGAGAGAGAGGAGAGCGAGGAGAGAGAGAAAGAGAGGGGGGTGAGAGAGAGGGAGAGAGAGAGGAAAAGAGAGAAGAGGGAGAAAGAGAGGGTGAAAGAGAGGGAGAGAGAGTGTGAGAGAGGGGAAGAGAGAGAAGAGAGAGAGAGGGAGAGAGAGAGAGAGATAGGCAGAGCATATGGAAGGAGTGTATGGCAGAGCATATTTGTTCACCCTATGGATGGGTGGAGGGACAGGGAGAGAGGAGAGGGATGCATGGAAGTTATCGTAGAGCAGGGTTGTCTTTGTGGATGGGAAAGAGAAAGAACAAGAGAGAGCATTCATGTGCCTGTGAGAGGTGGAGGTGGGGCTAGGATTCTATAATCTCCTTTGAGAGCATGCCCCAAACGACCTAAGGAATTCCCAGTAGGCCTTACCTCCCAAAGGCTCTGGCTTCTACCAATAGCACCACCCTGGTGGTGAAGCCTTTAACATGGGGAGCCTTTGGGAGACGCTCAACATGCCCATGGTAGCAGCTGGAACACCCATAGGAGAAGCCTCTGTTTCAAGGTTATAAAATCGAACCTGATCCAAAACCAGCAGCACAATGTTGACAGCTCACGTTAGATCTATCCTCCTGGCCAGGAGAGGAGAGACAAGCTGCATCCTGAGAGTCCAGGGCAGTGAAAAGGACCCCATCCTACTTATGGGTCCATCAGACTGGAAGACAGTCTTTATTTCAAAGACTGAAAATGAATTAATAACTGTGCTGAAAAGGTAAGTTAGAAAATTAATTAATTAAATTAACATTAAATGTCCATTCATACAATGAATACTTGGAGACAGATTCCACACACCATCAAGGGGAATATTTTTTTAATTTTTTAAAATAGATTTTATTTACTTTTATTTTCTTTGTATGGAGTTTTGTCTGCATGTATTTCTGTGCACCAGGCATACACTGTGCCTGCAGAGGTCAGAAGAGGATGTCAGATCCTCTGGACCTGGTTATAGAGGATTATGAGCTGCTGGGAACAGAACCCAGATCCTCTGGAAGACCACTTAGTATTCTTTTTGTAAGATTTGTTTATTATTTTTATGAATACGAATACACTGTGGCTCATCTTCAGACTGTAGCTGTCCTCAGACACACCAGAAGAGGGCATCAGATCCCATTACAGATGGTTGCGAGCCACCATGTGGCTGCTGGGAATTGAACTCAGGACCTCTGGGAGAGCAGTTGGTGCTCTTAACTGCTGAACCATCTTCCCAGCATGACCCCAAAGGAAATCTTAATGAATATCTGAATGAGCATGTGGAACTGGGTTTGCCTTGCTGGAAAGGTTGGCTAAACAGCTATTCTTTTGAAGTAGGAATGTGACTGAGTTTTGTAACATTGAGGTCTGCTTCTCTGTTTTGCTTCACTAAAGTAGTAACAGACTCTTGAATCAGGACACACTCTGTAGCTTGGTTTTTATAACTTTATAAATAGTTTTAGCTTGCATTTTATAACTGGGAGGTGGCATTTTGCAAATTTGCCAGGGCCTTGAACAGGTCATCAATCTTTACTTCTTGACTGTTAAATAGTACTTTTATACTTGGAAAGTTTTGAGCAGCAATATTTGCTGCAGAATAAGTAGGAAAAACCTACCTTGCTTTTAAACAAATTATTGTTATAATTAAATAAAACTTGCAATCCAATTAATCTGATTCACATTCCGTGATCAAATGATTTTGTGTGCTATTGGAGACAGGTTGAAAATAGAATCACATTCTACCAATAAAGATGTGTGTGTGTGTGTGTGTGTGTGTGCGTATTTGACACATGCTTCCTTCTTTTCTTTTTAAAATGATGTCTTATTTTTTATTTTATGTGCACTGGTGTTTTGCTTACATGTATGTCTGTGTGAGGGTGTCGGATCTCCTGGAGCTGGAATGACAGACAGTTGGGAACCGCCTCACAGGGTAGCAACAGCTAGCTGCATTTGTACATGGAAAGTGCTTTGAAAAGCACTTGGCACAGAGTTCTGTGTAAGTATTCTGTGATGTCAGAATAATGATAGTTATCAAAGTTGGGAAAACACAATTACCTAAGAGATACGATTCTTGCGGTTGTTGCTCAGTTATACAAATGATGCCAGGTCACCTCATCTGTATATTTGTTTTGGGTGAGGGAGGGCCATTGAAGAGGAGAGGGACTGGAGAGATGGCTCAGTGGTTACAGCACTTGCCATCCAAGCGTGAGGACTGGAGTTATGATGCCCAGAAACCATGTGAGTTGCAGAGTGGGCGAGGAAGACTGGCTAAGAAACCTATGTCCACCCATCCCTGATGCGATCTCTCACTTTTTTTGAGCTTTTCCTTAATGTTAGGGTTCTGCTCTAGCCTGCTTGCCTGCTTCTGCCTCATTCTGGTCTCTGATGATACTTAAGAGGTTGCTCATGGGAATGGCATTCCACAGTGTCAGGAAAGAAATCCACTGGGTTCTTTTTGCCTGGCTATCCCCTGTTGTGGAAGGCTCCTTGCTCAGATATCCCCACAGTTCCTGGCTTTCTCTTCTTGTAAGGTTTTGTTTAACAGACACATTTTCAAGGGGGCAGGGAAGGTGTCTGGTTTATACTGGGTTTGAGAGCCAGACAGTTGTCGGGAGCAATAGTGACTTGTTAGAAAGTAGCTTGGAAATCACTTGGTGATCATTACTCCCTTTTGGTGTGTACAATAGTTTGCCAAAAAAATTTTTAAAAAGTTGTCTGAGAAGACTGTGTTGGTAGGTGGTTCTGTGAGCTCTGGCCATCTGCTTCATTGTAACTCACGGGGTTGAAGTCTAGATGGCTGTGTAATAGCCATCAGGTCTTCATATCACCCCTTTCCCTTGAGCGTCCCACCTTGGTAAACAAAACGTTGGGGACCGGAGGCTGATGGAACCTGCCCTGAGGTCACATGAGCTCTGAGTGTTTTCACAGACAAGTGTCTCCACTACAGGAAGTTCTGTAGGTAGCTCCTCACCACATCTCCCATTGCTCCTCTGTGGAAGGGACTGTCTGCTGAAAACAGGTTGGAACCAGACACAGCCTTATGTCCTTATCCAATCCTGTCCTGCTTCTGCATTCTAACCGGGAGTTCCATATGCTTTGTCTGAGGATACTGATGCTTTGAGTGACAGCTCCTATGAAGGTGGATTCTTGGATGAGTGGGAGATATCGTTTGCAGTGCCCACAGTAGGAATGGTCTCAGATATCTCCACATGGACGTACTCAAGGGCCCCCTTTCATTCCTACTTTTTAACCTGATCTTCTTTCTCAGGAGTCAATAGCTGCCTCTCTTCTATTCTGGCTGGTAATGATCTGGAGGGGGTGGGGACCGACCGTTTGCTTTCTTCATCAGGGGAAGTAACTTGGGTGGTTGTAGTACTTTCCTTACTGAAGGGAAGGAACCCCTTACACGAAGGGTTTGGTAACCAGACCTCTGCTCACCAGGAAGGAGTTGACTTTGAAGGTATACTAGTTACTTCTACTTGTTGCTATGATAATCATCTTGATGAAAGCAATGTAAAGGAAGAAATATTTGTTCGGATTTATGGTTTGAGAGTAGAGACCAGGTAGGTGTGGTGGTGCACATCCTTAATCCCAGAACTGGGAGGCAGAGGCAAGTGTATCTCCGTGAATTCAAGGACAGCCTGGTTTACAGAGTGAGTTCTAGGACAGGAAGAACTACATGAACAGTGGCTCTCAACCTGTGGGTCACAACCCCTTTGGCATCAAATGACCCTTTTACAGGGATCGCCTATGGCAATAATTTCATGGTTGGGGTTCCCCACAACATGAGGAACTGTATTAAAGGGTCATAGTGTTAGGAAGGTTGAGAACCACGACCATAGAAAGACCCTGTCTCAAAGTAACTGAGAGAAAGAGAGGGGGAGTGGAGGGGAGAGGAAGGGAGGAAGGGAGGGAGGGAGGGAGAGAGGGAGAGAGAAAGAGATCTCCATAATGTCTGAGACAAGGCGGGAGTGGGAGGTGGCTGGTTACAGTGTGTCCATAGTCAAGAAGCAAAGAGGGATGAATGTTGGTGACCCTGCCTGCCCTGCTTTTTACTCATTGTTCAGACTGGATGTGATGCTGAAGCCCTCTGGGTGAGTGTTCTCTCATCAATTAAACCTCTCAAGAACACCCTTACGAACACACACACTCAGAAGTGTGTCTCCTGAACCCAGTCACCCAGGTGTGTTTCTAAATCCCAGTCAAGTGGGAAAGACTGACCATCATAGAAGGACAGAACACCTCCAGTCAGAGGAGACTGGGTCTCTGTTTTTCCAGGCTTCGATAAAGAAAACAGCCTCGATACTTCTGAGGCATGTATCCACGCCAAAGCTTCAAGGAACTCCGTGTGGATGATGCTTCCATGGGTTAATTTTTCTTTTTGTTTTTTGACTGGAGAATCAATACTGACAGCCAAGAATGAGAAAGCAAGGCGAGTCATTTAAGATACTCACATTGTGAAAACAGAATTAAGAGGGAGTGTGGGGGTGGCAGATTTTCTTTTCTGGCAGCTTTCTTTCTTTCTTTCTTTCTTTCTTTCTTTCTTTCTTTCTTTCTTTCTGTGTATATGAGTGCTCTATTTATATGTAGACCTAAATGCCAGAAGAGAGCCTCAGATCCTGTTACAGATGGTTGTGAGCCACCATGTAGTTGCTAGGAATTGAACTCAGGACCTCTGGAAGAGCAGCCAGTGCTCTTAATTGCTGAACATCTCTCCAGACCTTGGAATGGCAGTTTTCAAAGGAGAAAAAAAGATATTATCAAATAACCCAAAGAAGGAAGAGGCTGTAGTCTTGTTGGTAGCTGACCCTTGTTCAAAAGATGCTCACTGGAGATGGGGAACACAGGACACTGGCCGGATGCTTTGTCTTGTTGGCAAGGAGTGACTGATACACCTCTGAGGTGCCTGACATAGCAGCTTCCATTCCATAGTCTGGCTAAACAGTCTTAGGAAAACACTGGGCCTGAGATGCTAAGTCAGAGGGAAGCACCCACTACAGAGTGGGGGACCATGAAGGCCAAGAGCGCTGAGCTACTACCATCTAAGCAACTGTCTTTCTCTTGGAAATGTGGGGTTTTTCTGGAGCTTACTGATCTTTCTCCAGAACTTCTATTCACCCTCGCTGCAGCTCTTGTTTATTTTCATACCACAAATTATGTTCTTTCAGCCTGGGGCTCGAACTCTGGGCTTCATGCACACCAGGCAAGCACTCTAGCATAGTACTTTATCCCCTGACCTAACTGCTACAAAAAGCAAACCAAGTGAGTGAGGAGCAGACTTGATCTCCTTTTGTCCATTTTTCCTAGCACTGTGCTCTTGGATGGCAAATCAGTTACCCAGGGAAATGAACTCCATGGGAATGGCCTGGCCAGGAATGGAAGGGGTTTGGAGGGGCTTGAAGCCCAGATTTTAGCCGGGCTTCCCAGGAAAGCTGGGAAGGGGTGAGTGAAGAGATCATAAACTGGGTTGATTTCTACACTAAACAATCATAAATAGTAATGGCTGAGGAGGGATTAGCAAACTAGCAGAGTCTCCAAGACCAAGAATTTGTCTGTGAGAGCTAGAGAGAGGTCTGCCTCTGTAGAGCTTGGTCATTTCATGTGGGGTTTGTATATGCTTGGCCCATAGGAACTGGCACTACTAGGAGGTATGGCCTTGTTGGAATGTGTGTGGCCTATTCCACTGGCTCCACATAGTGTGAAAGAAACCCTTCTCCTAGCTACCTGCAGTTCAGTTTCCTCCTGGCTGGTTGCCTTATGATCAAGATATAGAACTCTTGGCTCCTCCAGCACCAAGTCTGCCTGCACGCTGCCATGCTCCCCGCCATGATAATAATAGACTGACCTCTGAACCTGTAAGCCAGCCCCAATTAAGTGTTTTCCTTTATAAGAGTTGCCTTGGTCATAGTGTCGCTTAACAGCAGTGGAATTCCTAAGTGAGGCATGGTTCGTGGTGGCCAAAGTTTCTGCCTTTCTTGTACATATCTGTTACTTTTTTTCTTTAAGTGGCTTCTAGCTAGGTGGTTCTAACTTTCCTTTAATTCCAGCACTTGGGAGGTAGAGGCAGGCAGATCTGTGTGCATTTGAGGCTAGCCTGGTCTATAGAGTGAGTTTCAGGACAGCCAGAGCTACACAGGGAAACACTGTCTTGAAAAAAAACAAATTAAAAAGAAATGAGAATAGAAGTGGAGTCTACTTCTCTCTCCCTTAAATCCAGAATTGTTTTAGTGACTTTCTTGACTGTTGCAGAAATGGCATTTTGAGTTTTCTCAGGCTAAGTCTTAGAAAGTTCCTCCCTTTGAAGACTCAATCTTGGGTCGTTCACTGTACACTTGACTTGCCAAATCAAATCCCTGACTTCCTTTATGAGAGTTTCTTTTTTTCCTCTCTGTTTCTTGCAACTAAATGCACTTTAAGTGACTTATAAAAATCCTGGATTAGTAATTCCTTCCAATGGTCAAGCCTAACTATGGGGCCAGGCAGAGCTTCCTTACCACCCTGTTGATGTGACTGATCTTCACAGTGCCCTAAAGTAGCCTCATTTCTTTGTCCCAGCTACAAGTATTTTCCCAGGTCTTGTCCCACACACATTAAGTATCGTCTTGGGCTCTGAGGAGCTCTTCAAATGCCATCATCCTTTCTTGTCATCTGGGGGAGGCTGAAAGCCTCGCTCGTCATTCTTAAGGAGGGCATGAGGGCAGAATGGGTGCGGGGGTGGAACAAAGTCCTGCGTAGACATTTGTTTATTATTGATTGATTGATTTTAATTTGGTCCTGGGGCTTGAATCATAGAGCCTTGCATATGTTGGACAAATGCCCTAATCTTTGAGCTGTACCACTAACCTTTGGGGGCTTTTCTTAAGAAAGTCTTGCTTTGTAACCCAGGCAAATTCAGGCTCTCCCTGAATTTGCTTTTCATCTGCTGAGATTCTGCCCTCATGTCCAGCCATGAAGTAAAGACATAAACTTTAAAAATGTAGATGCCAGACCTAGACAGCGCTCTGTCTCTATCCCTACCTTGCAACAGGCACTTCTGTATGCTTACCTTTGTTAGCACATTCTTTTAGTTTCTTTGTTTAGATGGTCTCATCCAGGCCTAGAACTCAATGTATAGTGCAGGCTGGCCCCTAACTTGCAACAGTCTACTTGCTTCAGCCTCCTAGGTCCTGGGTTTATAAACATGGGCCACCGTACCTGGACAGGTACTTGATTCTGTTAAATAGTTCAGCTTAGTCTCAGAGACATGGGGGACACAGAAGACCTGAGTTCTAGGTAATCTTTGACTTTTAGACTTTGACCTTGGCAAATCACTTGGAGACAGTTATGTAACTCCCACGAACAGGGTTAAATATGGCACTTTGAAAATATCAGACCTTAGGTCTCAGCTTCTTTGTATTCTCTGGAGCCTTTAAGATGAGTGTTTTTGGTGGAATATATGAATCCATTTAAGATGAGTGTCAGTTAAAACGAAAGTCAGGCTTGAAACATTCCAAATAGATTCTCCAAGTCATAGGCTCTGCAGTCCATCCTCTAGACTTCTTTGTAAGTCTTGACAGAGAGATGAGAAGTATAAGTAGTAACAGATGGCAGGGAGAGGGGTAGCAGGAAGGGGCCCCACGCCCACTCCACTGCTGCAGCTTCTCCCTACAGAAGGCTGCTCATTCAGCAGTTATTTGGTTCATCTGAAGGCTCTACGTAGACAGACATCAGATGATTACAAGGGGCAAACATTAACTTTGGGACATAATCTGCCCAGATTGGTTGTCTACAATAATCTAATTATCAAGCTAAGCAGTAAACCTTCATTTTACTAGAAGCTAGGGTGTTATGACTGCTTTTATGTCACAGGAAGCCATGTTTAAAGACATCATCCAATATCTCTGGTTAAGAGCAAGAGAAGACACCCTCCCAGTCTTCCTTTCTGACTCTATGTGGAGAGAGTGCTACATGCAGTTTGCCAGCCCTCACTCTGTTCCACAGGAGGATGTACATCCTTCACGCCTCCACCACTCATTTAGCTGTGGATTTTTAGCTCTACCTCATATTTAAAACTCCCCCGTCCCTTGGTTTCATTCATTAGTGATGGGAGGAAGATTATGGCCTACAGTCACAGTCTTCATAGAAAGGAAGAAGGAAATTGGCTGGTCTCTCTTATTTATTATCTTCACCGACTTCCTAGATTTTCCAAATTACTTACAGGGTTGTATGCCCACCAGGGTGGTTAGCATTCTATTGATGTGGGAGTCCATTTCCTGCTTGCCAGGCCTTAACTGGAGTGCCACACGCCTTTAAATTGAGCCTCTCAGAGCAGCCCAGCTAAAAGCCTAGTGCTTATAGGCCCAACTGAGTCACATTCAACCGGATTCACCGGGGCTACCTGTTCTCTGGTGTTAAAATGGCAGCCCATTATCCTAAGGGTGGGAGAACGCGCAATAGAAAGCATGAGAATAAAGTAACTCTGCAGTTTATTGTTCTCAGGGCAAAGGGTTTCAGAGCTAACAGCACAACAAAAGAGTAGAGAGAAAGTGCTTTTTGTCACCCTGGAGGAAAAAAAAAAAAACCTCCCTCTTTGCCAAGACTCCTCTCTTCTTGGAAGGATGAAGGGCTTTTACAGGGTAGGAAAAAAAGAACATGGAAATAGGGTTTCACTCCCATGTCGACCCTGCTATTTCTTAGTGGGCACAGAAGGGCCCTTGTACACGCTCAGTCAATTACAGGAAAGATGCATTTACTAGTAGAGTGTGGCCTGCTTGGAACAGGTACACAGTCTTCCTTACCCTCCAAATGGAAAATGACAGTCTGGTAAAGGGAACCAGCTCACTCGGTTGAGACAATGCGACCTGTGTCCCAATTCCTATTGGACTCTTACTGCGAATCACTCTCTCTTAATGGTAAAGCCTTCCTGTAACATGAACACTTAATAATGAATCAGTGCTAGGAAGCTGGAAGATTCCAGATTCTGAGGAGGTCTGAGATCTAAGTCCAAATTTAGATCATTAGGGGGATGACGTTGGTAATTTAGTTCACCTAAATCAATGTGGATTTCCACAGCCCAGCAGTTCTTGAATCACACACACCATAATCACCTATAGGGCTTGTTAAAACACAGATGGAAGGAGAAAGTCGTGGTCGCATCACAGGCCGGTGGTTCACAAAGTTTAGTATGCAACAGAAATACCTGAGTTTTGCTAAGGCCATGTGGCTCAGCTCTGTCTCCCACCACTGACTCCCTCTTCCCTCGATTTAGCACAGAGTATGGGACAGAGCCTGAGAATATGCATTTCCAGCCGGTTCCCCCGGTTCCCCCGAGGGGCTGAACCACACTTTGATAAGCAGTGCTAAAGCAAGGCTGGTTAAAGGGTCTAACCCAGACTGTGGAGGTGGAAGACTCCTCAGCATGCAAGCATGAGGAGCTGAATTCAATCCCCAGACCCATGGGTAATGTCAGGCATGGTCCAGGGTTGTAATCCCGGTGCTGGGTAGGCAGAGGCAGATGGGTCCCTAGGGCTGGCTGATGATCTAGGCTAGCCTGCTGGGCAAGAAGGAGACTTGGCCAGTAAGGGACCTTATCTTTAAAAAAGAGAGAGAAAAATTTCTATGCTGGAAGAACAAATGGCACTGTCCTCTGGCCTACACACACACACACACACACACACACACACACACACACTCCCCTCAAACTCCACCATGGTTGTAGAAAGCCTAAAACAATAAAGCCATAAACAGAGTGTTGAGCCGACTGTGTGTGAGTGGTGCTTCATATGACCAGCCTATGTTGACCAGGTGTGGACTCAAGTTCACATCTGGATTCCACTAGTTAAAGACACGATGAGAGAAACGATTCTTTTATACTCCTAACAATACAAATTGCTACAAGGTTTTCCCACAAGCCCTGTGTGATATATTTTTTTTTTTTTGCCTTAATTGTGCTTATGCAGTTCCGATTTGTTTGAATTTACAAATTAACTTACTAGTAAGTAGGATTGAATTTGACAATATATCCTGCACTGCTCCTATGATAAGCCAAGGGATCTTCTGTTCCTGAAATTTCTCAGTAGTTAACAGAAAGTCACTTTGGACCAGGTTGCCAGCCTTTGAGTTGTTTGTCTGTGGCTGAAGGAAACACAGGTGGCAGAGGTGCCCAGGAACTAACCATTTGCGAATGCAAACAGTGCAGGTGTCACAGAATGACCAGGGAGGGAGAGGACCCAGAAGCCACTTTTTAGCTATTCCTTCTTCAGATAAGTAGCTGCAGCTCAGAGCATTGGAAGGAGGGGACTCTGGAAAAAAAAAATCCACATAGTTCTAACCAGGCCAACTATGAGAGGTCAGGACACAGAGAGCTACAGTGTACGGAGCTGGTGTGTCCTGCTGAATTGTGGGATTGGTGCCACACTGACATGTGGACCAGCCTGTGTGACCCAGTGTGGGGAGACAGAGCTCTCAGGTAGAAGAGGACATGACTGGATCTGGCAGCTGAATTGTACGACCCCATCCCCAGGATTGCACGGGGGGGGGGGGGTTTAGGAGGGGTTGCCTTGTCTTGTTGATTGGGAGGCCAGCCAACTTGCTGTCTGCCTCTGAGTGTGGGCGAGGAAATGGGAGGGAAGAGCAGCATGACAGAGAGAGTGGGAGGACAAAGAGATGCCGCAGTGAGGAGCAGGAGAAACTGTCAGGGGTCTGAGGAAAAGGCGCCTGAACATCAGTGGAAAAAAAAAAGAAGAGGAAAAAAACCTGCCACAGTGTAGGACTTGCACGCATCACTTTTCCTAGTAGCTCTGGGCTCTTCTGAGGTCCTCATGAGCCGATCCATAGTACATGGCCCCAGCGTACCTCTGTGGGACTGTACAATGGAAGGAAGTGGTCCAGTTGAAAGGGTGTTCACATTCATTGTGGGGTGTGTGTGTACATGTGTATGTATGTGTACTTGTATATATATGTATGTATATGTGTCTGTGTGTATATGTGTGTATAATATGTATGCGTATAGATGTGTGTTTGTTTGCATACATGTGCATGTATAAGTGTGTATATATGTATGTATATGTGTATGTACATATGTATATGTATGTATGTGCGTGTAAGATGTATGTATATGTGATGTGAGTGTGTGGTGGGGAAATGAGAGAATCCCATCCTCTTCCAGGAGACTGTTGGGAGAGCATCTGCCTCATTGGACTCCAGAGACCCAGGTGACCCTGGACTCTATAATTCCATCTCTTGTCTTTGTCTTCCACCAGAAGGATGGCAGAAGCTTCTGCTTCAGCTCCCTCTTCGTTTGTGGAGCTGTGGAACTTCATTGTGGAAATACTTAAAAGTAGTTTCTGCTTCTTGGTTAGGTTTCAGGATCCAGGCTAGAGTTGGTAATTTTGTAAGCCAATGAGGAAGGCAGTTGAGGATTCTGTAAGTTAAATAACTACCCCAGGCCGGGGCAAGTAGCAAAGGCCAGAATTACTATTCAGAATATGGCCTCAGAGTTCATAGTCTTACTGCACCCCATGTGGCCTCTCAGAAAGAAAATGAAGCAATTAAAAAGAAGGAAGGAAAAATGTCCTCATGCATGGAACATCGACAGTGAAGACAGTGCTCTGAAAAATGTTGCTTTGAACCTCAAGTAATCTCTGGTGGGGCAGGCGCCTGGTATTCCATAGATCTAAATCTCAGGGAATTAATTCCAGTCAGGTCCTGGTGCTAGTCTTTGATTATTCCTCATTTTCTTGGTTGATCACAAGGGGTTACTTATTTTCCACTCATCCAGCTGCAGATGGTGAAAATGTGGCCTGAGCCTTGTGCTAGAACTTGGGTTGCTATAGAAACCTTTGACTAGAGGTGAATGGATCAGGAAGGTTTATTAATGAGAATTTCCCCATACTACCTCTGGGCACACTCTGCATGAGAAGCTAAGAAAGGCTCATTAGTTTTTGCACGTGGGAGGGATGGAGGGATAGCAGAAGGGAGGGAGGGAGGGAGAGAGAGAGAGAGCGCACTTTTGAAAGACAGAGGGCAGTGGTTCTCAAGTAGTGGTTCCCAGTGTGTCAGTTTCTGTCTAAGTGAGGGAATTGTTACAAAGGCAAATTCTTGCCTCATCTTGGACTGAATGTAGAACTCTGAAGCAGGGGCCCAGAACTCTGTGTTTTAACAAGCCTTCCTACCTGATTTGATGCAGGCACAAATCTGAAAGCTGGTACTTCAAACCAGAGCAATGTTTCTCAAATTGGGATCCCTGGAAACTCATGGGTCAGCAGATGCTCCTTAGTGTTATGCAGCTGTTTCTTCTGAGTTGAAGCATTCCCTCCTGGAGGGCGGACACTCCTAAGACTCAGGAAAGTATGGAAACTTGGAAGGCTCAAGAAGCCCAGGAAGTTTCAAGGTTCCTAAGTCCCTTTTCCAAGGTAATGTAAATGATAAGAGGAGACCATTTGCCTGCATGGTAGGCAGGAGAGATGCAGCCTTCAGGAGTTCTCATGCATGCTGCATGCTGAGCTGGATCTTTCTGTGCTGCAGTTGCCTGTGAGTCACCCCTCCCCATGAGTCTCCATAAGTACTAGACTAGGCTTAGGAGTGATGTGCTCTTTTGTCTGTTATGGATGTGCTTTCAAGGGTAAAGGAAAGATTACAAGCTACTGAAAGGCATGAGGTTTTGCTAAAGAATAAAAATACCATACGTATGTATACACAAATATACATCAACTACAGGAAAAAAAGAAAATGAAGATACAAAATGCCCTTTTTTGGCAGAAAAGCAACCCACCTGTTATAAATATATTCTGGGTAATCTAAATGATTTCAGGTAATCTTTATGAACAAGTCCTGACATATTTCTTTGTCCATAGTTCAGGACTTTGTGTTAATACAGAGCAGACTTTTTTGGGTAGAGATTTATGAGATGCATTTGTGCCAGGTGAAAGAGTGGGTGAACAAAGATGTTGCAGGAATTTGGACAGTTGAGGTGTCACGGGCGAGACACTATTTGCAAGTCAGACAGGAGCGACTATGCCACAGCTGTCAGTGTCTACCCAAGCATGGTGCAATTTCAGCAAACAACACCATCTCCCTTGTCAACTTCATGTTTTTAACTTGATTTTTTAGTTTTGAGTATTCTTAATTTCCAAGCTTATTTTAACTGTATAGTTGCTTGTATGTACGAACCCTAACCTAAAACTTATATTTGCATATAGTTAAGTAAGACAATAATAAAAATAAATGAGCTTTGGGATCCATACGAATTCGCTAGTTTAAGAGGCTTCTGTAGGACAGACAAGGTGGGTCAGTGGGTAAAGGCATCTGCTGTCAAGTTTGATGATCTGAGTTCGATTCCCAGAACCCGTATGATAGAAGGAGAGCACCAACTCTGACTTGCACCCACACATATTCCTCAATTCCCACAATAAAATAAAATTAAAAGGGTAGTCTTTAATTACTCAACAGAAGTTGAAGGGGTTTTGCTATTTGAGTTCACATTGTGAACTAGGCTGGAAAGGTTCTATTTTGCTTTGTGAATTCATTTTCTTTCTGTTTTTGTTTTTTACTTTTTAAATTAAAATCTTCTTCATCTCATTTTTAAACTGCATTAGTGTTTTGTCTGTGTGAGGGTGTAAGATGCCCTAGAACTGTTACAGACTGTTGTGAATTGCCATGTGGTTACTGGGAATTGAACTTGGGTCCTTTGGAAGAGCAGCCAGTGCTCCTAACTGCTGAGCCATCTCTCCAGACCCAGTTTTTTGGAATTTTGAGACAATATCTTGCTATGTAGCCATGGATGTGTTTGAATGCCAGATCTTTTTGCCTTAGCCTACCATTCTCAGCTAAACTGTGTGTGTGTGTGTGTGTGTGTGTGTGTGTGTGTTGTGAAATTCCGAGGTCAGGGTAAGCCAAGGTCAGGTGTCTTTCTCTGTGTCTGTCCACCATATTTTTGAGGCCGGGACATTCACTGAAGCTGAAGCTGACTGGATCAATCTGTCTCCACCTCCCAGTCTTGGGGTTACAGGTGCACACTTCTATATTGCCACACCTACATTTTATGTCACTGCTGAGGATTTAAGCTGGGCGCCTTATACTTGTACAGCATGCATTTCACTCTCAGACCCATCTCTCCTGTCCTCTCTCGGTGATGCCAGGTGTCAAACTGCAGTGGCCTTGCGCATGCTCTACCACCAAGCCCTGTCTCCAGCTCGGCCTTGGGAATTCTTGAGAAAATATCAAATTGAGATATAATTTGCATGCTATTACAGAATGACGTTTTAAGGCACACAATCACATGGGATTTGCTGTATTTTTATGTTATACAATCACCCTTACTAATTCCATCATGCTTTAGTCACCCAGACAAAAACCCTGTCATTATTAGCAGGATTCCCCCTTCGAATTAGTTCCTGGTAGTCACAAATGTGCTCGTGTCGCTGTGCATTTACCAGTTGTGGATGGCTCTCATCCATGACTTCCTTCACCTACCACATTGGTTCAAAGACTCAATCATGTTATAGCATGTAACAGAACTCCGTTCCTTTTCTGTTGCTGCATAATATTCCACTGTATGAACATACCACATTTTATTTATCTACGTATTGATGGACAGACATTTGGATTGTTTGCTCTACTTTGGGGGCATAAATAACACCCTTCATGACCACGCATGTGTGCATTTTGCATGGATTTTTGTTTTTAATCTTCTTGAGCATATAGCTAGAGATGAAGTTGCTAAGTTATAAGGTAGCTCTGTGTTTAACATTTAGAGAAATTAGCAAAGTGTATTCTGCAGTGGCTAGACATTGTACATTCTCACCAGCAGCAAAGGGTTCCAATTCCTTCCTCTCCAGTGCCTCCTGTCTGTCTGTGTTTGTCTTGTTTATTAACTGCATTTCTCTATTGACTAATGACATAGGCATCTTTCCAAGTGTTCATTGTCTACACATGTCTCTCGTGGTGTGTGTGTGTGTGTGTGTGTGTGTGTGTGTGTGTGTGTTGCTGGTGAGGCAGGAGTTGGATTTCTGTAGGTAGTAAGGGGAAAGACCCATGCTGAGAACTACCAGTGGGACACATAAATGTGAAAAAACCCCAGAGAACACGATTGTGTTAGCAGCCAGCAAGACACCAGCAAATGTTCATTGCAGTAAGTCATTGGTCTGGTTCAAGGCCTCTGGCTTCTGCTACTTTATCAATACTGGATCTTCACAGAGATCCCCTCAGCCATCCTGCTGTCCTGTGTCATGAGATCCTATAGCTTTGGATCTATAGCCAGTGTTCTTATGTGCCCCTTCATGTGCTCCAGCAGTTCACAGATGGGGTAGATGTTGTGGTGGACCAACTCAAAGCCCTGGATCTGGGCCTGGGTGGTCAGATAGCCTACCAGCTCTCCTGCACCCACATCACCAGGTCCAGCTTTCCAGCATTGCTCCTGTTGACTCACCCAGTGCTGCAGCTGGCAAGGGGGCAGAGCCAGCTCTCCTGTTCTCATGCCCTCAGGGCTGGCTCACCCATTCCTACACCAGCAGGGCCAGCTCTATTGTGCTGTCCAGGTGAGGTGTGCACAAAATTAAATCCACTTTATCTATTTTTAATTTGGTTGAATTATATGTGTCAGAAGTAAGCAATATGTCGAGCACCCTTGCTAACCACACAAGGTGACAAAAATTGTCATGACAAAAATTGTCCAGATTCTCTCTCTCTCTCTCTCTCTCTCTCTCTCTCTCTCTCTTGGCAAGATGCTACTCTGTATTCCAGGCTGGAATCACACTCAAGTTTCTCTTGTTTCAGTGTTTCTCACACTGCAATGACAGGCATGTGCTGCCACACCTGGCCGAGGAATGCGAATCTTACCGTGTGTCTGGAAATGAAAAAAACCAGAAAGACTTGGTGAACAACCCCAAAATTACTAGCATCACTGAACTCATGTTTGAGAAATGCCAACGCTAAGATTGCCAGGCCTCAACATAGCTGGGTTTTGTTAAAATCAGAGGATTGTTTTCCTGGGTGTGGTGCCAGCACTTAGTGAAGGGAGGCAGGAAATCATGAATGAATAAATGTGAGTCCAGGAAGAAAGGGTGGGGGTGTTTTGGGGGGACACAGAAGAGGGGAGGGAGCAGGTGTCGAGAGGAAAAGAAATCCAAACCTAAAACTCTGTTTTTCCTGAGATAACACCTGCTCGTCTGTCCTTGCTTTTTCTGAAGGGTGTGTGGAAATGGTTACATGAAAGTCTGACATCTTCGGGGAATTCAGGCTGTGATACCCTGCTATGTCACTTTGTGCTTTTTTACATAAAGAATTACATGGTAATTCTCAGAGCTTAGGAATAGGAAGATGGGGATTTCTGGACATATTTCTGTGTTTTCCCTGTATTTTAGAGTGGGAAGTCTGTTTCTAATTTTACTTTTGTTGTAGGAAGCTCAGAGTTGAAGTTGACAACATCTCATCTCATGTTGTTTCCCTACTAAAGCTCTGGTCTTCAAATAGTAACAATTTTTTTCTTGATGCTGGAACATGCTTTTGATATTAGCACTTGGGAGGCAGAAGCAGGCAGAGCTCTGTGAGTTCAAGGTCCGCCTGGTCTACAGAATGAATTCCAGGATGGCCAGGACTACATGGAGAGACCTTGTCTCAAAACATACAATAAACCAAATCAAATGAACCAACCAAACAAACAAAAAACCCCACTTTTTTCTATAGGAGATCTATGAGTATTGCAGAATATTTCCTCAACTTTCCTGCTTATAATGTCTTTCTCTAGGGTATGTTGGAGGCATGCCAACCAGGCTTTCATTGTCTCTCACCTTAGGAAGGATTTCATCCAAAGTTGGCTTGGATTTTGCCTAATATAAGTTTATAAAATGAAACTCATCAAAATAACCTATTTCTCCTTATCTCTCTAAATTGTTGTTTGATTGGGTCCACTTGCTAAGTCTTGGCACTTGTTTTAAATTATGCATATATATATATATATATATAATGGTGGTTTGGCTGATACAATAAATTTTATTCAAAATGTACACAATGTATCAAATTTTATTGATTTATTAGAATATTTTCAGTGTAACAACATTATAATATTATAAAACCTTTCTTAAACTTGATGCATTATACATTTCTCCATGCATTTATACAAATATCAGAAAAGGGAGAATTATCTTGATGCCTTGACTTAATCAGGTGAGCCCTTTAAAAACAGAATCTTCCAAGGAGGTTTGAAACAAAAGAAAAAACTGTCAAGCCATTTGTAGCTGGAAGTGGGGCCCATGAAGCAAGGGGTGTGAATGGTCTCTAAGAGCTAAGGCAGTACCAGCTGATAGAGAGGGTGGAAGATCTCAATCCCACAGGTGCAAGGAGGTGAACTCTACCAAAGACCAGGGAATGGGGGAAAATCCGGCTGTGTGCCTAGACTTCAGTGAACAAACAGGTTCACATAGCAACACGAAAACTGATACTCAGGTGTTTCCCTTTTGAAAGTACTGTCTGAAGCGTTGGGGAGATGGTTCAGAGGTTAAAATGCTTGCTGTGTAATCCAACAGGAGGACTGGAGGTTGGCTCCTTAGAATCTCAGAAGGCAGAGTTGAGGGATCCTCGGAACAGGCTAGCTAGGACGACTGGCTGGCTGTATTGGTGAGCTCTGAGTTTGATCCAGAGACCCTACTTCAGAAAGAGTGAAGCGGAAAATGATCAAAGATTCCTGACATCAACCTCCAGCTCCATGTTCACAAACATGCATGTGCACAGTATGTGCCCCCCCCCGTGAACGCACACACACATGAAAACGCCCACACAAAAGGCAAGCACACACACACATATACATCATACATACATACATACATACATACATATATACATACATACAGGTGAAAAGAAGAAAGAAGGAAAGAAAAAAGGAAGGAAGAACAAAATAAAGAGAGAAATAGAGAGAGAAAGAAAGACACAGAATGTAGACTTTCCCAATGGATTATATTGTTCTAATGATCTGGCTGACACTGCCTCATTAGGGGGTCTAATACCATGCCTGGGGGCGTGCTTTATTGTAGAATGACTCAGTTAAACCTGTCTAATGACTGAAAACAATCTATTAAATTTCCCTTGCTGAATCAGTCCATTTTCTGTTGTCAGGAGCACACCTCACACACTGGACACATTTGAGAAAGTTTATTTTGACTGAGGGATTTTTTTCTGATCTCTCACCTCTTCCGGTAGCGCTTCAGACTTCACTCATTCTCAGTGATCTTATTAATCTTAAATACCTTTCAAAGACCCCTGCTCTCCGCCAGCTGGAACCACCACTGCTGGATCGAGACTCTACCTGTAAAATCTACTCTGCATGGAGGTGATAACATTTCAGCACACAGTCTTGAGAGACACATTCGAGACAGAGGACCGTGGGGCACACTAGAGGAGGATAAACAGTTTTTAGAGTTCCCCGGCAGCAGAATGGCACTTGCTTAGCACTTAGTGTGTCCAACATACTCGTTTATCGGTGTCTTAGACTGTTTTTTTCTGTGTGTGTGTGTGTGCGTGTGCGCGTGCGTGCATGTAACATGTTTTTTCCCATGCTTAAATGAAATGTTCCCTTCATTGGCAAAGGACTTAATGAGAAAGAGCCCTATCAAGATGGAATTTTATTAGTGCTGGTCTTTCAACACGCACACCATGCATATCTTCCACAGACTGTTGGAAATGGCAAGGTAATAATAGCTTTGACTTTAAAATTCCTTTCCTGAATTCTCAGCATGGTCTCAGCTCTCTGTGGGAGGGCAGAGGCCAGCGGTATCTACAGTGAGGAGCATGGCCATGCCAGTGCATGGACAGATGTGGAGTGATCTCAAGTTTGATCTTGGAGTCGGCATGCTTGGATCCTAGTAGCTGCTCTTGCACTTTTACTGGACGTTCTTCTGTTTCCTGATCAGACCTGAAGGGATGGCTGAGGAGCGAGCAGAACACTGTGTGTAAGAGGTGCCTGGTGTCAGGAGACTCTCAATCATTAGCCATTACTGCGACTATGAAATGAGGAAGACTGACTCCTGTCACTTCCAAGAAGGGAGCTTTTCTTCTGTAATGGACAAACAATAGGCATTTAGGACCTATCACTTATAGTATTCAAATATGAAAATGTAAACCAGCATACTATTAGATACACTTGAAACATCTTCTGGGCATTCTGTATTTGACTCCCTTTTGTGAGGGAAGGCAGGCTTTCTCTGTGAGAGGCACTGATCCTGGGTGTAGATGAGAGCTACAGTAACTGCCCTCAGGGTTATCCAAGGCTCCAAACCCCTTTTCTGATCCCTAGAGCCCAGACTGGCTAAAACTGGAGGAGGGAGGCTGTCTTACATGTGTGGGGTAGCCTGGGGTTTTGGGCTTATGTAGAGGAAGCTGTGGTCAGACTGCTGGGTTGTTTAGTTCTTAGAAAAGAGGCTTTGCTCTGTGTGTGTGTGTGTGTGTGTGTGTGTGTGTGTGTGTGTGTGTGTG
>JADRCH010000029.1:5441013-5451609 GCA_019843965.1 Rhynchomys soricoides | reverse complement strand
TGTGTGTGTGTGTGTGTGTGTGTGTGTGTGTGTGTGTGTGTGTGTGATAACTTAGAGATGGGAGCCAGTAGGAGAGGTCATAGAGTTTGGCCTCAGAAATGCCTGAGGAAATTTCTGGCTAAGGTTATTGCTTTCCTGGTCAGAACAGTGGAAACAACTCTCACAGAAGGTGAGATGGAAACTGTGATGTTTCCTTCTTTGTAGAGCAAGAAGGAAGGAAAAGAACTTAATGTCAAGACAGTCCACTTGCTGCTCTCTCAGATTCTCATTTTGAAATGGCATCTAGACTTCAAAACATGCTCACACTTGAAAAATGAACTCATTGGCCAGGGCTGGTGCTTACCAGTGTGAACTTGTTCTGGCATCCAGGTATTTATTTATTTATTTATTTATTTATTTATTTATTTATTTGGTGTGGCTATGTATCTGCCATTTCCCCCTTCTGGTCTCCCAGATGAGGGAGATCCTTAGTTTCTTTGTTTAACATAGATGTCAGGGTGGGAGCAAGAAGGAGTTTCCTGCCTCTGGCAGAGGAGGATAGGACATGGGACATACTGAACTGCAGCTGAGACTTGAAGGGCTGCAGCCCCTGAGACCAGAATAACTTGGATACACAAGTGGTTTCTAGCTCACTTCTGGGTCATGTCTGTCCAGCTCTAGCCTGTCCTGGGGGTACATTCCCATCATGTCCCAATGAAAAGATCCTGTCTTATTTGCTTCCTATTGCTTTGATAATGATTATGACCAGAAGCAGTTTGAGGATGAGAGGGGTTTGTTCAGTTTACATATCTGGGATCAGTCCACTGAGGGAAGGCAGGGCAGGAACCTAGAGGCAGGAACTGAAGCAGAAGCCATGGAGGAGTGATGCTTACTGGCTTGTTCCTTTTGGCTTTCTTAGCTTGCTTTTTTATACAATTTAGGACCACCTGTCCAGGGGTGACACTACTCACAGTGGGCTGGACCCTCCACATTAATTAAGAAAAAAAGCCCCAAAGACCTGCCTACAGTCAAGGGTGGTTGAGATATTTTCTAAATGTTATGTCAAAAGATACAACAACAACCACAATAACAATAACAATAGCAACAACCAAACAGCACAGATCCTCTTACTTTGGAGACCAGCTAGCTTGGATAAATTCAATCATCACTCCTCTGATAGTTTCTTCACTAGCTGGTTGGGTTTTTATGGGAGTGGTACCACATTAGGGGTCTCAGGTAAAATAAGAGACTTTGGCTAAGTCTAAGTACCATATAAAGAAATGATATTTTAGCATAATTATTAGTAAATATTGCATGGGATGTGTTTCAAGAGTTGCTTATTTTCCAAACTTTAAATTTAGTTGGGGTGTTGTTTTGTTTTGGCTAAATCTCACAACCCTTGTTCCATGGGACTTTGGTGATCCCAGTTAGAGTTAGGTTGCAAATGTCAGGTTGCTCGTGGGGCTAATTGTGACAAGGGACACTTTATAATCAAATCTACTTGGTTTTAAAGCTTGCAGCCAGCACTTGCTGGTTATGGGACCACCGATCTGGGACTCTGTTTCTTTCTTGGTCTTTAAAATAGTGCTACAAGTGGCACTATCTCCCAGGGCTGTGCTGAAGGCAAAGGAGAGAGGCAATTCAGGGCTGGTAGAGAGAATGTTTTTTGTCACACACTGAATTAATGATATTGCTTACTGTCTATCAACTGTTTGCTCTGTGCCACCCACGTGACTATGTGTATCCCTTCAATCTTGCTTTGTGCTAATGCAAATGGGAACATT
The DNA here is from genome assembly GCA_019843965.1 of Rhynchomys soricoides. Taxonomy (NCBI): domain Eukaryota; kingdom Metazoa; phylum Chordata; class Mammalia; order Rodentia; family Muridae; genus Rhynchomys; species Rhynchomys soricoides. The sequence goes on along the minus strand of JADRCH010000029.1, from coordinate 5,449,846 downwards.
TAACATACCTGGGGGTTCTTAGCCCCCTGATCAGTGGCTGTGTACTAAGGTTGGGTAGGTACTTGCAACTCTTCCTGGTTTCATAAGCTCCCTCTAAAAGCCTCTCAATGGTAACACCATGTCTCAGAAAGTGCAGTGTGCTTTCTCTGCCAACCTAGCTTCAGCCGGATCCCTGTTCTCCTGGTCAGGTTGCAGCCCCAGACCTCTGTATAATAACATTAGGCACCATGGATGGGCCAGATGATGAATTGTGCTGGAGGAGCTCAGTGTTACCAACCGTTCCCTGTGGATGTCATCAAATTTTGTTTCTGTGGGAACACGGATAGAAGAAACAAGAACTGCAGAAGCTATTCCAGAAGCTTCAGCATTAAGAAGAAAGGTTCTGTTAGCATGGCGCTAGCTCTGCATCCAGTAGAGTATGCTGGTGTATGTCTTATAATAAAGGAAAGAGGGATGGCAGATAGGGCAGCTTTAATGAAGCTAATGGGCTTTTAGAAAAGGCAGTGCAAGAAAGTTCCAATGACGTTTTACAGGAATTGATTACACAAAAGGGTGAGGGAGGAGAATTTGAGAGCTTGGAGCATAGAGTCAGAGGTTTGCCTGGGTAGGAACTGGGACTCCAGGAGAGGGCAGAGCTAGAGTCCTCAGCCACATGGGGTTTGTTCCTCTTCAAGGCAGCTGGAGCCAGCTTGGCTGCTGCCCCCAGAGAGTCAGCTGGCTGGTGGGTTGGCTGACAGCGGTGTTGTGTGCTGAATTTCTTTCACAGGAGGAGGAGGAGATGCCAGATCTTCTATACATCATCCTCTGCCACCTGCCAAGGAGGCAAGATACCGCTGTGGAGAAAACAGCTTTTACTCATTCCTTTGTATCGGGGCCTGAATACAAGCCAGAAGCGGTGGGGTTTGGTTAATAAGCTAGCTAGAAATCATGCTAATGGGAGAGCTATTGCTGGGAACCCTCCAGGCTGGGGAGTGTGTGATTGAATGTTGCGGCTCTCAAGGAGTCCCTCCTTCCCTCCCCCCCCCCATCCATTTCACAACCATCCTAGTACAATCACATCAGCATGGCTGGATATGAGCAGCAACAGTGACAAGGAGGGACAAGCAGAGGCTAGAATGGGAATCACTGTGAGGTCTTTCCGTGATGGGGTAATTGCAAGGCTCACAGTAACACAAGCCATTGTCACAGACTCTCTTAGGGCCTTAGACGCAGAGAGAACAGGATAGTTACCAGAGCCACTGCAAGCTCTGCTCTTTCCGACAGTACTAGGTGGTGTTCCCTCAGTACAATGTCTTCTCAATATGGCCAGATTAGATGCTATACACAAAGGGTCCATCATATGCAGAAGGAATTCTTCCAGCCTGGGAGACATTGGGGTTTGACATCGCCCGCCCTCTGCCTGACCCTTGTGTGTACTGGTCCTAGTTCTCTGAGCTTCTTTCCACTCCCGTCTCCTAGTTTCCTAGAGAACCTGTTACACTGTATGATGCACCTCAGACAGGAGTGTCTGTGGGACTTGGGTTTTACTGGAGGCAGAAGAGGTAGAAGGCTCCAGAGAAGCGTGGAGAGGCAGTCAGACTCTTAGTAAACTTCTGGGATTTACTAAGCCATCTTCAGGGACAACAGCAGCTCTCCTGTTTGTGCCTCTCCTCTCCCACCTTGCCCCAAATTCATGTCGGCATCCCCTTCCCCCTTTGCCTCGTTTTTCTCCCTTGGTGACTAGTAGGTTTATGAGTCCAACAGACTTAAGAGAACACTCGTGTTTTTAAGGCATGGCTGACCGCTCCCTCCTGAGTCATTGCCCTGCCCAGCAGCCTTTGGTGAGTTGGGAGGAGAAGGGGAGACTAATGGCATGAAGAATCTTTAACCTGGAGAGCCATTTCCTTGTGGCAAATCACTGTGCAGAAGGAGCGTGTGTATAATAAGCTCGGGACTTTCCAAGGCAAGCCAGTTCTCAGAGTCAGCATTGCCTGGGACAGAGCAGGCCACCATGGATGTACTGAGGCTGAGGTCATGCACTTTTCTTTCTGAGGGTCTGACAAAGAGCCCTACAATCGCTTTGCTGCTGCAGCCTGATAATGAAACATCTTTCACAAGTCATTTTTTTCATCTGGCTCAATAGATGCCCTTGGCCTTACCGATCCCAGTGCTTTTCTTGGGTAAATCAGTCCACGTGGAGAGTACTAACTCAAACCGTGTTCACTTCTTTCACGGTCACCAAACTGTACAAGTGAGCATGGATGCATGCTTTAAGATTAGAGGCTTCTCTCTAAATGACCCCATTAGAAGGAGAAATAGAATCCTTTGGCAAACTCCTGGCTTTCTGTCCCTTCAGGAAAGGGATCCATTTGGGAGCCGAGGCGCATGTATCCAAACACTGCACCTCCATCCTGCCAGCAAAGCAGATCTGTGGCTTCATTTATCATGTATTTACACAGCCCAGCAACCATTGAAGATGCCTGCTTAATGAAATGCTAGGCTTGTGTTCGGATGGCACTATTGGGAGTCATTATGAGAAAATACGTGTACAGATTTATTTTCCGTCCCCCAGAGGTCTCTCAAAGGTCCCTGAAGGTAAATATTGTACAGTGCCCTGTTTGTATTTCCCCAGCCTAATGTGGTACTGAAGTAAGTAGGAGCCTAGCCCCCTTCCACCCCTGCACTTGTTAGCATGCACAGAGACTCTTCCCTTTTTGCTGCCTGTGGCATTATTAACTGCCAGGAGACAGCGCCCGGGCTGGGCCGGCAGCCACTTAACCAACTTAATGCAGCCTTGGGCGTGCTGCCTCTGAGTAACTGTGCACTGCCTTGGAGTCATCAGCTTGCATCTGATGAAATAATGCTTGCATTCAGGAAGTGCAGTCCAGTGTGGATCTGCACTGGATCTGCACTGCTGTCCCAGCGTTGGGGAATGCGGGGGTGGTGGACATAATTCTCAGGGATCCTGAGAAACTAAAATCCCTTGAATTCTCAGAGCAGTTTTTAGGAAGTAGAGCAAAGCTCCTGTTCACATCATCTGTTTTTGCTTCAGACTCTTAATAAATATTCCAAAATCAACCAGGGATTGCTAAGTCCAGTGTTATTATTATTTTTTTGAGTGGTCATCATTTTTTTTTAAGTTAAAAATAAAGGGACAAGGGATTGCAGAATGCTATTAATGTATACATTTTCTTGAATTGCAAATTAGGAGATGAAACTTAAGTTTACTTCATAAAAAATACGATTGGTCATTTTAGAATGTGTCACCATCAGCCTAAAATGGGATTAAGAAGAGGTCTTGAGACTCTATTTTATGACTTCATGGTTGAGTGGGGATGACACCTTAGAAATTGGTGTGTGAAAAAATTTAAATTTTTAACTTGGACTCCAGTATAGGGCCGGTAGTACTGTAGCCTACAAAAATGCTATCGGCTCTTGTCTGTAGATTTGAATTTGGCACACAAATACTAGGCTAGACTGTGGTTACCTGTTTCGGTGATCTGGAAAAGATTATGGCAGTTTCAAATGCCATTCGTATAGGAATAGCAGCTAAGTACCTAAGACTGGGTCTGGCTGCTGCACGGGGCAAGATCCAACTGTTGACGGTTTTCAGGCCATTGTGGGAAACTCAGGACAGAAAGCCCCAGCGAACATTTTTTCCCCTGCTCCTTGGGAAATGTACAGCCTCTGTAACGGGGTCATCCCCAAATTGGAAGAGGGGAGTGCAGAAGGCCAGTGAATTTTTTTGAGAAACTGGCAGCTCAGCAGACATTCCGGCGCCAGCAGGACACTCCTGGAACTGAAGGTCTTTGTACCAGGAATAAAACATCACTTCTTCCCTGAAGGAGAGGGAGTCCTGCCTCTTGGAAGCGGTTGGTGGGACCCGGGTATGGAGGCGTGGGGGAAGGGCCTGCGGACTAGGGAGTAGAGAGAGGAAACCGAGTTTTCCCGGGCAAAACAAGCTCATAGGGGTTGGAAGATGACAGTGAAAAACTTCCCTACGATGACACTAGCAGATGCTTTATATAGGAACGCACTGAAAGGGTTGAATTCTTCTGCCTTAGGGTAGGTGATGGAATGAGAGCATTCCCGGGTGGAAATCTGGAACATCCGTAGATTGCAGAATTGGTGGGTTCACTTAGATCCTACAGAGAAGATCCGCAGCTGGCATCTGGACCACACATTTTCCATAACGTCTGCACGAGTATCCGTCCTTCAAACTCGCAACGCAGTAGGCTTCCCAAGCAACTTCATGGATTCTGTTTTCGGGGATATGAGAACAAGAAGGATGCTCCCAGTAGAGAGGTATGGAGCGGCTTCCAGGAAGGCGGGGAGCCAGGTCGTGTTGTCCACGCAAGGCAGCCGGGCGTGGAGTGCAGCCAGACGTGGTCAGCTGCGCAGCGAGGGCTCCGCAGCGCTGTCAGGAGTGGGCGTCGCGGGGAGAGCCACGCTCTGGGACAGCTGGCGCCGCCGTAGCAGCGCTGAGAACGCTGACAGGTTCTGCAAATAACAGCTGCGGAACAATCTTTCTGTTTGGATAACGTGGGAAGGGCCATTGTTCACAAATTGGTCTCTTCAATAACACCTGCGTGCACAGTTAATAATCTGTTGTCGGTCTCCCCCGGCTTTCAAAGACAAAAGACAACAGCGGAGGGAGGAGCGAGAGGTGACTGGAGAGAGCAGAGCAACTTGGGAACCTGGCAGGGTGCAAGTGAGGACTCCGGGTCTTGTTCCTGGATCCATCTCAGTTGTTCGCGGCGAATCAGCTTTCATTCGCCTCTACTGCTTTTGTCCTTTCAGGCCACCAACATCGCGGCGGCTAGCATCATTTCCTATGCAGTTGCTAAGCGCTCTTCCTTGCAAGTCAGCGGTCAATACTGCTAAAGTGGCCCCAGGATAGAAAGGTCACACGTGTGTAAGTAAATCGAAAGGTTTATGAGACGCAGGTGGCTCATACTCCTCAGAAATCGCAGGATTAGCATGTCAAAGCCAAAATGGGACTGAGGTATGTGAGCACCTCCTCCCGTGTGCTTTGCAAATTTACAATGGTCGTCTCCCTTGCACTCTTCCATTCAAGCCCCAATCACAACAGCGTGAAGTCGACTCTGAATACAAGCTACATCCTAACAGAGGAGAAGCCAAACGACCAAGTGGGGACTTGGCTCTTGTGCTTGCTGGCTCACATCCTGTGTCATGTCGCCTTCCCTACACTACTTTGTGCACAGAGTGTGGAGTTATTTGCGTTTTATTTTGGCCTTTTCCCTGCCTTTCCTACCAGGCCTAAGATTAGGTAATAAGCCCATGGAGACATCGGACTGTATCTTTCTCACCTTCTCTCTACTGTCCAATGTGGTGTCCCCGGTCACGGAGATTAATAGGGTCCAAATTCTGTTCCCAGCCCTGATAGCAGCTGGCTTATAACTGCATGTAACTCTGGCTGCGGTGTGTGTGTGTGTGTGTGTGTGTGTGTGTGTGTGTCTTATGCCTCTGGGGCACATACACTCTCGTCCACATATACACACACAAATTTAAATAAAAAAAATATTTTAAAAATATGAAATGAAGGCAATTATATGCTAGCCACATTGTAACTACTGAATAGCACCGTGTGGTAGTGCACACTTTTAGTGGCAAGGTAGAGGTAGGCAGATCTCTGTGAGTTCAAGGCCAGCCTAGCTTACAAATTGAGTTCTAGGACATCCAGAGCTATATAAAGAGATCCAGTCTCAAGCAAAGCAAAGCAAAACAAAACGAACAAAGAAAAAAATGCTCGGGAAGCAGAGGCAGGTGGATCTATGTGAGATGGAGGCCAGCTTTGTCTACAGAGCAAGTTCCAGGAGATCCTGGGCTACATAGAGAAACCTTATCTCAAAAAACCAAAAGACCAAAAACTAAACAAAACCAAAAATAAGTATGTGTAAAAGAGTCATAATGAATCCCATAACTTGTATATAACATATGCTAATAAACATATTAAAACATCATTTTATATAAAAATCTGAGATATATAGAGTTAAATCTAGTAAAGTATGTGCTTGACCCGAACATTACAAACTACAAAGTACTGTTGAGAGAAATTTAGGACTTAAATACATTCTATGCTCGTGGGTTAGAAAACCTTGATTTCATTAGGACACTATTTCTCAGGATGGAGAGATGGGTCAGTGATTAAAGCACTTGTTGCTCTTGCAGAGAACCCACATGATGACTCACATCTGTAATTCCAGTTCTAGGGGGTAAAACACCTTCCTCTCCTGACATCCATGGGCACCAGCAGGCAAGTGGTACACATATATACAACAGGTAAACCGCATGAGCACATAAGAAAATAAAATATAAAAATGTTTTAAAGATATTTCTCCTCAAGACAAAGCTTTAGTAGAAACTGACAAGTTGACTCTAAAGTTGATATTGGGATCCAGAGAATTTAGAATAATCTAAAACTATATTGAGTAGAAGAATAAAGATGGACGATCTTCATGACATCATCTCAAGACATACAGCCACAATCATGAAGATGGTTTGGGTCTGTTATAGAGTCTAGCGCAATGGTTCTCAACCTGTGGGTCCCGACCTCTTTATGGAGTCAAACGACCCTTTTTCTGGAGTTGCCTAAGACCATCAGAAAACATAGATTTTACAATATAACTTTATATATTGTAAAATATAACAATATATTTTACAATATAACTGCAGAATTACAGTTACAAAGTAGCTATGAAATAATTTTACGGTTGGGGGTCACTACAACAAGGGACACAGCATTAGGAAGGTTGAGAACCACTGCTCTAGCTGAAGATACTGGAGAAGGGCTAGATCAGGAAAGACTGGGTAGGCATGAGGTGAAACAGGAGCTTTGGTCTGCTAAGGAAGAATTTGTGGGGACAGCGACAGGTATGGCAATTTTCACTAGTTTGCTGTCTCTGGTGTGTAGTACAATTATTTTATGAGTGACAGTCCTTAATGCCTCTTGCTTAATTACTTTTAATCCATTTACAAAGTTCTAATTAATAAATAAGCACATCCTGCACCTAAAACACTTTTACTGAGTTCAAATCCAGCATCCATTTCCCCTCCAGAGAGCGGTACTCTGATTTCTTTGTAGCCAGCTGTTCTCTTCCCCGTTCACTGTAGAGCTGCTTCTACTCCTGGTGTTGGAATGGAACATTCTACTCTCCCCAGGGACAACCAAGGCCAACATAATTTTCTCTGGCTTTTCTGATTGCTTCCTAGGTGGTCACGTGACCTGAGCTGAGCTAGTCTGAGTGATTCTCACAACGGTGGGAAAGATGTCTAGTCCATGTTAAATCAGGACGCCTTGGAAATAACTTCTTTGTTGTCCTTTAGGTGAATTTATGCCTGGTTTTAGTTCTTTATTTTTGAGACAGGATCTCCTGTAGCCCAGGTTAGCCTAGCATACCCTATATTGCTGAGGCTGACTTAAAACTCCCGATCTTCCTGCCTCTAACTCCTAAGTGGCTAATATTACAAGGATGTGGCAGGCTTGTCTTGGGTCTTGTTTGATGTTACTGTAAAACAAAATAACTTGACACTCGAGCTCTCAACTTTTAATTTTCTCTGTCTCATCCCCATTCCCTGAATTTGTTCTTAAGGTGGTAGAGCTGGGGGCTGGGGAGATGGCTCAGCAGGTAATACTAGCTGTTTTTCCAGAGGGCTTGGGTTCAGTTCCCAGCACTCACATGGTGGCTCACAATCATCACTAGTTCTAGGGAATCTGATGACCTTACTAGGAACAGGTGTATATACAGGCAAAATACCCATGGTATGGATATTGTTTCAATATCAAGGAAAGCCCATTGCCATGAAAGATGACCCAAGCCTCTTCATCCTCAGAGTTCTTCATTCGTTAGGAGAAGGGAGGAAGAACAGAGCAGCATGTGAGGAAGTGTTTGACCAATTACATCTCTTTGGGTGAAACTCTACTTCCATTCACAGTCTTGACTGGGACCTCGATGTGATTTGTCCACTGTCCAGCTATGGCGCCAAGGGAAAAGAAGCTACACTTAAGACCCAAGATTTAAAACGAGTCCTTGTTGATTTCCATTTAGCCAAACTCTGCTATTTCTCTCATCTTTCCTTTTTTTTTTGTGATAGACATAAAGGCAGCTTTAATAAGAAGAGGGGAGAGGCTCTTCTGAGGGGAAGCAGGCTAGTAAATGAATGAAAAAGGAAGCTAAAATACCAGCCCGAGCAGGGATCCTTTCTCCTTTCTCCCCTGCCTCTCCAAATACTATCTTTTAGGGCTACCTACACCCCTTTCCTTTTCCTCCTTCTCTTCTGCCCTGCCTGCCTGGCCACCTCTCCTCTCGACTCTTGCAGCCTGTATCACCAAGAACCAGGGTGCTCTATACCAGTGACTTCTCAGAGAGCCCTGCATGCAAATGAGCCACCTTCTTGCTGAGTACACTGGCCTTAGTGCTTGCTGAGAAAGAGACCGCCAAGGAAGTGCTGTGGCTGCAGAATGTGGTGACATCCGTGGCCTTCTCCACAGTCCAGAGTGACATAACAGTAATGGCTCCTCGTGGATGCGCTGACTTGGATTCATATCAGAGGGTTTGAAATGGTGAGATTAGCCAGGATCAAAGACTAACTCGTTTTGGAGCTTCAAACACATAAAAGTAAAGTGGGAATCTAGAAAAATGAAACTTGGTAGTAGGAAAGAGGGTGAGTTCTTTTCTCATGATGGATACAAGGGTGACAATCTAATGACATTGTCTGAGCCCAAAGGTCTCATACACAACTTTAAATGCAGCTAGGAAAAGCCTGTAGTTCTCTTACCCTAATTTCAAAGCTTACTAACTCACTCCAGTGCTTCATCTTCTTTATCTCCCCC
>JADRCH010000029.1:5424546-5440259 GCA_019843965.1 Rhynchomys soricoides | reverse complement strand
AGAGAGAGAGAGAGAGAGAGAGAGAGAGAGAGAGAGAGAGAGAGAGAGAGAGAGAGGAGAGAGACTGGTCTGATGCTTTTGTTTTTTAACTTTTTTATTTGTTTCAAGACAGGCTGTCTCTTTGTGGCCCTGGTTCTCTGTATGGCCCTGGTTATCCTGGAACTCTCTATGTAGGGCAGGCTGGCTTCAAACTCAGAAGATCTGCCTGCCTCAGTCTCCGGAGTGCTGGGATTGAAGGTGTCCAGTACCACCTGGTTTGTTTCTCAACCCTCAAGAGAAAAGTTTTGAATCAGAAGAAATCTTGCCAGATTAGAATCTAGTGCAAAGAATGGGAAAGTCAGGCTGCTTTCAAAACTGCTTTCCAGGTTACACTCGGAAGCTGAGATGTGATTGATATAAGGGCTCCTTATAATCTGTTTGGGATCTTGCTGTGTAAACTTGGGTGGGTAGAGACCAGGGATGCACCAGGAGGCTTATCAGTTTGTCTTCGCAGGGGCCCAGACTGAGGTAACTGCTATAATTCAATCCAGCTCTGCTTCCTGGGCTCCGAGCTGGCACAGGGCTATCTCAGCACGAGGCATTTTATCCAGTTTATTGAAGATAACTTTCCAAATCAAATGTCTATATTTGGCATTCTCTCTTCTAGTTTGCATAAAGACACTAAGTAAGTGCACTGTGAGGCAGAAAAGGGAGGGGAGGCGAAAAAGTGTCCCCGAACTAGGGATGAACCAAGCTGTTGAGACCTAGCTGGTCTAAAACATTTCCTCTGCCATTCCTTGGCAATTTCACATCCAAATACTGAAAGAAGTTGAGCTGGTGAAAAGGGCAAAAGATTGTTTCCCTAGTGAGGAAACAATGCTTGTTGCTGTGATCAAGCGAAGCTTTGTGAAAATACTAGACCCTAATACAGAAGTTCTCAACCTGTGGGTTTCTAGTAGCTTAAGACCATTGAAAAACACAGATATTTACATTACTACTCATAACAGTAGCAAAATTACAGTTATGAAGTAGCAACAAAAATAATTTTATGGTTGGGGCTCGCCACAGCATGAGGAAGTATATTAAAGGGTCCCAGCATTAGGAAGGTTGAGAGGCACTGCCTTAATATAAGGCAGGCAGAGAAGGGGAGGTGGGCCAGGCCTGGGACTAGACATAGTCAACTGCACAGGTCCAAGCTGAGAACCAGGCTGCATGGGAGCCATCATTTAGCGTTGTGTGAGGGCGTTGAAGGAACGGGAGCCTCTCACACTTCTCCTGGCTGCTAGTACCTCATCCCCCTCCTCTCTCCAAGTCAGCATTTAGATTAATCTTAACCCCAAACTTGGAAAAGACAAAGGATGACTACTAGAGAAATCGCACCACGCCGCTAAAGATAGAAAGGTAAAATTGCGCTGTAATAATCTTGCCGACAGAATAAATGTTGTAGTGGATTATTATGTTGTCTAAAAACAGTCTTTTTGAACAGTGAATGACACTTGTGAGATTTTCGGCTATTTGCTTTGCAGAGCTTTCATTTCTATTCTGTTTGGAGTGATGGATTCTCTTCTCCATCGCCTCCTCCCCTCTGCGTTCATCTTGGTAGTGGGAAATAACCTGACAGGATGTCCTGAGGAACAGCTACTCAAAGTTCTTGAAGATTCTGGAAAATTCCACTTCTTTGAATACATCTGATTCTCTCTCTCTCTCTCTCTCTCTCTCTCTCTCTCTCTCTCTCTGTATATGTGAGGGAGAAAGGGGGTGACAGAGACAGAGAGACAGAGTCAGAACACACACATATATACACAGAGACAGAGAAACACAGAGGAAGACAGGCAAACAGAGAACATACATACAGAGAGAAAGAGACAGAGAGAGAGAGAGAGAGAGAGAGAGAGAATATGAACCTAAATAGGAGCCACAAAGGAGCCTGGCAGCAGGGGCCAGCTGCCATGGAGACAGCTTCTGTGAAGAGGCATTTGTGAAGAAGCAGCCAGACGGTGGGGGCCATGCTGGAGGACAAAGCCAAGTCTTTATTGAGCAAACCTAAATGTGTTCACATATCTTTCTAAGCCCTACATTTAATTTTTAATATTTCACAATAATTCCTTACATATAAGAACAATTACAGCGGAAATGCATTCACTTTTCCACTTCTAGTCCCCAGTTTCTCTGGATCTTTTTTTTCCGGAGATGATCATTCCTGCCTTATCCCATAGAAATCCCAATATGGGCCATATACCAATTAGTGCACAGGCAAGCCAATGAAACCATATCACTCCATTCTGTACCTCAACTTTCATTGTTAAATATAGAATTCCTCATTATTCATAATTTACTTACCCTGGGACTTATTCCAGAACTTATTAAATGGGATTTATGTAGCCACCTTACTTTTAACAGCTGCCCGATAGTCCAGTCTGAGATTGTGCCATTATCTGTTGAGCTTCTTCTGTCTGTGGTTCTGTGCACTGAATTGGGTACCCTTCAATATGTTGAAGTCCTAACATGAAGGTCTTTAGAATGCTACTGTATTTAAAGATTGGATCTTTAAAGAGGCTGAATGAGATCCTTTGGTATGATACTGTGGTCCTCATGAGAATGAATTAGGGAGCCTAGAGAGACAGCTCAGTGGTTAAAAGATTAGAAGGGATCCGTTCAGTTCCCAGCGCCGACATCTGGTGCCTCACATCTGTCTGGAACTCCCGTTCCAGGGACTTTGATGCCCTCTTCTGGCTTAACACACACACACACACACACACACACACACACACACACACACACACACCACTCAGACATACACACAGAAACTTAAAAGCAAATTTAAAAGGAAGGAATTAACCAGGCTCAGAAGGAAGGTACCAGGAAAGGATGTCCACTTATCAGGAAGAAGAAAGGCTTAGTGCACATTAGTGGAAGCCATGCCCCAGTTCATGCTCACATTCAAACCCATACAGTGCATCTTGAGAAGCCATCCACATTTTTAGGAACAGGTCGTGTGATTGCTTCGGTTTAAGTTGCCAAGAATGTGTGTGCATCTGAGAGTTGCTTTCATGGAGACCTTTGTTGGTAAAAGTGACCACGTGAAGAGGTATGAAGGTGGTGGTGTTGATCACACACACACACACACACACACACACACACACACACACAGGCACACGCACACAGAGACGGCCACTGAAACAAGCCTCTGCTGGCTTGACATCATGCTGAGTTTTTCCTCAGCCTCCTTAATTCATTGTATGATGATAAAGATAATAAGAACACTTTTGACTAGTCCATACATGACGTTGTCATTTTAAATGCCCCTGCTCCCTGCCCCCAATTGTAGAGGGTTTCTATCTTCCAAAGACAGGAACGATTATGCATGAGTGTCATGAACCTTTGGAGATCATGGTGAGCTTCAGGATTCCAGGGATTCCTGAAAAGATCTAGCATTCTGCAGGGCTTCTGCAGAGTCTGTCTGTGACCCCACTGCCCGGAAACACTTAGTGCTATTTTAGAAAACCGGTTTCTGACATTTCCTGTGGGCTTCACATAGATTTTCTTTTCCCATCATAAAAAAGTGCAGTCAGGGGGAGGTGGGGATTGTTGTCATTGTCATTTTGCTTCACAAGGAATGGAAGAGCAGAGAGGTTAAGGTGACTCTGGGCTAGGCGCCTTGCCGTCTGGTTCTGGCCCTGAGGCTTCTTTGGGAGAAGCATCTGCCTGCGACTGTCCTTTCTACTGTGTAGCCTTGTTTCCACTTGCTGGACAGGCTTCTAATTTACCTTCGACTTTCCTGCATCTGCTTCCTGCTCACACCATTCACTCTGCCAGGAAACTTTCCAGTTCTACCCAACTCTGTTGTTCATGTGGGGACAATGTCTAAGGAGCAAGCATCACCCCCTAACAACCTCAGTAGAAAGAGCCTTACATCTGCCTACATCTACTTAAGCCCCCAAAACAGCAGCCTTGAACTGATTCTCAGAATCCCATCAGAGACATCACCTTGCTTTGTACTTGCAGCCTGTGTTTGCCAGGGTACAACCCTCTGGGGGCTTTCATGGGATGTTAACCATTGGTGTGCTAGTCCTCAGACTCTGGCCTCACTCATTGAGGCAGGTCCTTTTGGTCCCGGATGGTCCGTCACCTTCACTGTTGAAGAATCCTCAGAGTGGCTTGTGTGTGGGCCATACACAGTCTCCTGACTCTGGCTCTGGAGCTTTCAGGAGCTAACCTCCAGCTGGCCTCTGTATTGAGCTCAGGAAGCCCTGGTTTCACCATTATGCTGTTCTCTGTCTCATGGGTCTGAAGCTGAGAGGCTTAGCTTCATCTGGCCCACAGCATTTCAAGTTCAATACCTCTTCCCCTTTTATTTTCTGTCCACCTACCTAGAAGGCATTGGTGAGTCCCAGAGCCTGTGCTGTGTTTCAGGGTGTCATCGAGTGCCCAAGCTCTTCTTGGGAGACACTCTTTCTCCTGAGTGTGTGTTGGGGGGCTCTTTTCTAGGACACCTCTTAGTATTAATCCTCTGCAGCAGATCCCAGCTGCAAACTTTGCCCCTTCGCCCATAGAAACCCCACCATGATCCTTCCTACACAGTCAGCAGGTGAGGAAACATACCAGGAGTCTGGAAGTCTGAAGTCTTCAGTGGATTTCCAGGTTTTTTGTTTTGTATTTTAATCTTTTTAAATTTAATTTTTTTAACTTATGTTTTTTGCATCCTGTTCACTGCCCCCTCCCAGTCACCCCTCCCACAATCCTCCTTCCATCCACCCTTCTCCTATGAGAGGGTGGGAACCCCGTGGGTATCCCCCCCACCATGGCACTTCAAGTCTCTTCGAGACTAGGTGCTTCCTCTTCCACTGATGAAGGTAGCCCAGCTAGAAGGACATGTGCAGGCAACAGCTTTTAGGATAGCCCCTATTCCAGTTATTTGGGACCCACATGAAGACTAAGCTGTACATCTGCTACTTATGTGTAAGGAAGCCTAGGTCCAGCTCATGTGTGTTCTTTGGTTGGTGGTTCAGTCTCTGAGAGCCCAAGGGTCCAGGTTAGTTGACTCTGTTGGTCTTCCTGTGGTTGTTTCTTAATTTTTAAAAAAGACTTACTTTATTTTATGTATATGAATGTTTTGCTTGCTTGGATATCTAGACTTCATGTGTATGCTCAGTGCCCATGGAAGCCAAAAGAGGGCATTAAATCCCCAGAAACTGGAATTACAGATGGTTGTGAGCCACTGTATGGGTACTGGAAACAGAACATAGGCTCCTGAACATGGTTAAGAACAACAAGTGCTTTTAACCACTGAGCAATCTCTCTCTCTCTCTCTCTCTCTCTCTCTCTCTCTCTCTCTTTACACACACACACACACACACACACACACACACACACCGCCCAAGACAGAGTTTTTCTGTAAAACCCGCTGTCCTGGAACTTTCTCTGTAGACCAGATTGACCTCAAACTCAGATATCTGCCTGCCTCTGCCTCCAGAGTACTGGAATTAAAGGTGTGCGCCACCACCCAGCCCTGGTTGTTCTTAAAGTTCAGTATATAACTTTCATCATGTGACCATTCGACTTAGACAAGTTTGGCTGGAGTGACTGTGATGAAAAAGAGTAAACATGGTTTCTGCACTCACCCACCCTATCCCAGGGACAGCAGGGCTGAGCTTTGTCTGAAAAGAGATGCCTAGGACCTGGTTCTCCACCACCAGTCACTTCATGTACATGGATAAAAGGGGCATTTCTCACTCAGGAGGGACACAAGTTCATTTTTACATAGGCCAACACAGAACCCAACTTTACCTGGTTGTAGTTTTTGTTTTCTTCCTTACAGAACGGGGTCCCAAGACTCAATTTCTATCCCTCACCACCACCACCACCACCACCACCACCACCACACACACACACACACACACACACACACACACACACACACACGGCAAGTACTCTGCCACTGAGCTCTACCTGTAACCATTCTTTTCCTTTCAAATGGTTTGAGACAGGATTATATTGAGTTACCCAGGCTGGCCTGAAACTTGCTCAGTAGCTGTTATGGTTTGGATATGTTTGGCCCAGGGAGCAGCACTGTTAGGAGGTATGGCCTTGTTACAGGAAGTGTGTCACTGTGGGTTGGGCTTTAAGACCCTCTTCCAAGCTGCCTGGGAGTCAGACTTCTGGCTGCCATTGGATCAAGATGTAGAACTCTCAGCTCCTCCAGCATCACATGCTGCCATGTTTCCTATCTTGATGATAATGGACTGAACCTCTAAACCTGTAAGCCAGGTCCAAATAAACATTGTCCTTTATAACAGTTGCCTTGGTCGTGGTGTCTCTTGACAACAATGGAAGCCCTAACTAAGACAGTTAACCCAGGCAGGCATTGAACTCACAATCTTCCTACTGCAGCTTCCTGAGTAACTGGTATTACAGGCCTGGCTGCAATTTGTTTTCATTTTTCTTTGCTCTTGGCACTTCTTCTACTTCACCTCCAGGCTCTGTGTGATTAATGTTATTCACCCCTTCCTTCCCATACTTCCTTTAGTCGAGACCCTTTTATCCTGGCAGGCAATTGCCACAAGCATCTCAGGAGTGGTCAAGTGGGCTGAGAAATAATCAGAGGCCCAAGGCTACTGCTGTAGGTGATGTTAGTTTGGTCTCACCCACTCTCCCTCTGAGCTTTAGGTTTTCCATTCAAGCCCATAAATGCCGCACCCAAGGCATTCCAGCTGAACTCTCTGTAGCCAAGCCAGAATCTTTAGAGGAAAAAATGTGCTGAAGGAGCAAGACCTCCATGCTGTCATCCTGTGGGACTCACCCCAGTAGCCTCATCTGGGGCCGCCATCCCCAGTGCAGGAGTGGGTGGCCCTGGGACATGAGAAGTGTGAGTGAAAACCTAAGCCTGATTCCTTTCTTCCTGTCCCCACAGAGTCGGGAATGACTAAAGAATGAGCCATCACTGAGGATGCATTTGTCGAAGTGAGAGAGGCATGTATGATCACTGAGCATGGCTTGAGATTTCCACCTTATAAAGGAATGTCTCTGCCCTTCCAGGAGATGAGTTAAGAGATGTTCAACTTTAGAAAATCCTCCCTAATTCTACAAATGGCAAACCCCAGACCACTCCTGGGGAAAAATAAGACTACTGAAAAGGAACTAAATTGCAAACTGACACTCAGAAATCCCCCACATTTCAGTGATTCGGTGTTGTAGGATATTAAATAAGAAGGCTATTCCGGGGTCTTAATGATCATAAGCAACATTTCCAAAGCAGTTTATAGTCCAAAAAGCAATTTCTTATGTCTATCAGACATAGTTCAGTGCAGATAACCTGAGAAATTCAAGCAGAAAAGGAGTCAATATAGGAGACTAGGCACTTATATCATGGCTGCAATATCTAGAGAAACAGGCATCAGTTTGGGTTTCCAGGGTGATTTCCAAAACTGTATTCCAAAAAAGACCTGCTCAGGCAGTATTCACCTCTGCCATAGTCAGGAAGCTACTGTCAGACGGTTTGGCTTTAAGCTAGATATTAGTACTGTTCACTCCAGGCTCATAAGACTATGACTACATACATAGGACATCTACCTCTCAGTCAGACTACACACTCAAACATCTCCAAATCCTTTCCTTTCTAAGCTTCCTTCAGTCAGTGCTTGCAAGCAGACACATGACTGGTAGAATCCTCATGACATCTGAAAACATAGCTGCAAGGGAGTCTAGGAATTGTAGGTTTTTAACTTCCTAGTCTTTGTAGTACAGGATGTACATTAGAAAGCTGGACTACATATCTGTTCTGTCTGCCATTGGGGAATAAATACATTTAATGCTCACAGAAAAGCTGGAAACAAGATGAGAGTTGTTAGCCTCACTTGTCCCAAGAGAATTGGCTCCCTGGTAGGGGACAGAGCCACAGAGCTGGATAAAAGCGGAGATGTTGCTGTCTTTCAGCCAGGAGGATGCAAAGCAAACCTGGAGAGGTACAAAGGGATGGGCAGACAGGCAATCCCACAGGTCTTGATAGAATCTGGCCTTTGTTCTAAGAAGGATGGGAACTAGCCATTCAAGGCTTATGAAGGGGCATGCTTAGGGAAGCTGTGGATGGAACCTGATCATACATTTCAATGTGGTCACTGTGCTTCCTGATTACATGCTTGCACTTTTAGCCATATATGTCCACAAATATGTCTCTCCCTGAGTTTTATTTTTGCATAATTTCCATAGGTTTTTAAATCCAAGAAATGGGATTTTAAAAGGGGGATGGGGGAGGGGAAGACATCAACAAAGTTGTTATTTACATAAACCCAAGCTCCTAGGGAAGCCACTGCTTTCCTTTGTAAGGGTCCATGACATCCTGGACTCAAATAATATGTAAACAGAAAGAGTGTTTTAGTCTGCAGAAGTCCTGCATGCTGGGGTCTTCCATTACCAAGATAAAGAGATGCCCAAGTGAGCTTGCAGGCCTGACTTACATCACTTTAGGGAATTCAGGGGTAGGTGACCTCTATGTTAATCTGTTGGGTCCATCTTTATGGACATTCCATTACCCAGGTGTAGGGGCAGGAAACTTGCTGGGGGTGGCCTGGAAACTGCTGCTGACCCATTATTCTTTCCTCAGGCCAGGTGGCAAGGCAACTTCTGCGGCCTGGACTTGCCTGGAATTGCCCAGGAATTGCCTGGAATTCCAGTTCTTGGAAACAGAGATTTAGGCCTAGTCTCCTGAACTGCCAATTTGAAGCTGTCATGGAGTCAGCCTAGCCTCCTCACCATGCTTTGTGTGCTTTTGGGTTCCTTCCCATGTTCATCATGGTTGGTTCTCAGCCAGCTCTCAGAAGACTTATGAGAGTGCCACACTGCTCACAGTCCAAAGAAAGCTGCTTCAAAAATACTTATAAATCTTGAGATTATTGATGTTTGACAGGCACAGTTACAATGAGGTAAGATGTCCGTGGACCTTAAGGGTGAGAGCACTTGCTTAGGCTAACCCCTAACGGAGCTTCTCAGCACAGAGCCTCTTTCTAAGTCTTCTGTGTCTGTACTAAGCACATGGCGTGTGGGAATGGGGGTGGGGTCATCCATGCTAGCACAGGGTGGGTGGCTAGGCATAGGAAGTATATCTGTGAGATTTTCCTCTGGGAACAGTGGTTGGACAGATAACACCCTGGTCTGTGGATGTGTGGTATGAAACAGTAAGACAGGGATGCCACGGCTCACCCTACTCCTCTTTCTTGGGATTTCCAAGAGATTTGGGCTGGGAGATTCACAGATAGCATGGCTCCCTTTCAAAGCACTACCTGCATGTGGGATGCACTGGGTTGGGGCAAACTGATGCATCTTTTAATATTGGATTTAGGTCTCTTTAGCAAACTTATTTGTTCAATTGAAACAATCTTTAGGTGCCTCTGTTTCTCCCTCTACAGCTACCAGATCTGAGGAGAATGCCCAGTCATTTCCACTTATATTTTGGGAATGCTGAAAGAAATATACAAGAATCCAAACCTTATTATTTTTTTTCTTAAAAAAAAAAAAAGATGGGCTGGAGAGATGGCTCAGCGGTTAAGAGCGCCGACTGTTCTTCCAAAGGTCGTGAGTTCAAATCCCAGCAACCACATGATGTCTCAAAACCATCTGTAATGAGGTCTGATGCCCTCTTCTGGGCAGTCTGAAGACAGCTACAGCGAGTGGGGCCAGAGCGAGAAGAAAAAGTGTCTGAAGACAGCCACAGTGTAGTTACATATAATAAATAGATAAATAAATCTTTAAAAAAAAGAAAGAAGGAAAGGAAAAAAGAAATCACATGAAGACTCAGATGATCAGTGAAGTACAGCATCAACAGGTGCTGATCAGACTCACAGAGACCTGGGGAGGAGGTTGCTAAAGATGAGCTAGGTCAGGCCAGGAGCTAGTGAAGGTGGAAAGGAAAGATGTTGGTAAGGGGGTGGGGGGAAGGACCAGTGTCAGTATTAATTGGTAGTTTCAGTTTGGAAAAATGCAAAAGTCCTGGAGACAGACTGTGGTGACATTTACACAGTAGTGTGAACATACCTAATGCCACTGAGCTGCACATTCAAACGCTATTAAAATGATAATTTTGATGTTATTTACATTTTCCATCTTTTTTTTATATTAAAAAAAAAAAAACATTGTGAATAGAGAGCATTGCCCCAATAAGGAGACACTAGGCTTGTTGACTTTTAGTTCAGATACCGTGCATGTGTGGTTATACTAAAAACAACCCGCTTCCTGAAAACACGTAACTCATCCTAGGCCAAGAGGTTCTTTTCCTGTGCTTTTATGCATCCTGAGGCTGAGGCTGTCTCCATAGTGTGCCGGTCAGGAAGTGAGTGACTCATGGAGTCTTTATGACAGATCTGTGAATCACACCCACACACACACACACACACACACACACACACACACACACACACTCTGCAGGCTTGTAAAACAGGCAATGATGTGAGTCCAGAAAGATGTGCCTCCGGGCATTCCAAGGGCAGCAGCCTGCTAATGACCAGTGCATTCTTGAACAGCCTCTCCCAGAGCTTAGTAATGAGCTAAGCTTGTGGGTATAGCTCCTGACCCAGCCCTGCAATGCTCTCTCTGGCCCTCTTTGAGGACACCCTTACTAGCAGCTACGGGGGTGGGGTGGTGGGGTGGGGGGAGGCAGTAAACAGGGAATCAATCACATGGTACCCATTGGCCACTGTGAGTCCAAGTGTGTTGTAGGGCCCTCTTTGCCTCCTAACATGAGTGAGCAGCACTGGATGCAGTTTTGTGAAGACTTCTGTGCTAACATGGTTTGTTTAACTTAGATCCTCCTGGCAATGTCAAGGTGCAAGCCACTCGGTTGTGTTAACAACTTTGACTAAGAGGTGAAAACTGAATTTAGCCTTGGATTCCCACGAGTTGTGTTTGGTTCTCATAGTACAAGCCAAAAGCTTTGTGGCCTCAGTTTCTTTCATCCTTTAAGTGAAGACGCTGGGCTATTGTTGGTTGGCACACAGCACATGGGATGCTCCCACACCTCAAACCAAAGCTCCCTGTACCCAACACAGACACAGACCTGTGTTACTACTATGACAGGTACTACTGTCAGCCATCCCCATTCACAGCCCTTTGCCTCTGAGCCCAGGGGATCACAGACTTTCTCAGATTCCTCACATCACCGTCTGTTAATTGGGGTTACATTTCTGAATTGATTCTTGCCATCTTAAATGCCACTGTGTTGCTCCTCAACTCTAGCTTATTGTATGACTTTTCCTGGCGCATCTATTTCTGTTTACCCCAAACAGAGAGAGCAACGAAGGACCACAGAAATGACTCCACTGCTCCGTGAATCAATGAGTTTATTGCGATTACTTACAGAAGCAAGAGTGACTCAGGTATCTATATCACTGAAAAGCCCACCCCAGCATGCATGATGGCTGCGTCATCGAAGTCTATACAACTTGCAAGCAGCTATCACATGTAAGTATCTCCTCTCCCTTGACAATTGCATATTGCTTATATAAGCCCAGAGAGGGACCTCACTGGTCTTGGGACTCTGTCGGAGGCTGGAGAGATGCCTCAGAGGTAAAGAGCATTGACTGCTCTTCCAGAGGTCCGAGTTCAATTCCCAGCAACCACATGAGAGCTCAAAACCATCTGTAATGGGATCTGGAGCCCTCTTCTGTCATGCAGGCATACATGCAAATAGAGTACTCATATACATAAATAAATCTTTAAAAAATATATCTGTCCAAATAAACTGGGACTAATGATCCCTAGGGACACTGGTCCAATAAGATCAGCGTTACCATATTCCTAGAAAAGAGAGATTACAGATGACAAGAGGACAGTGCTACAGCACCACATAAGTTATTCCAAGCTACATACTTCCCCCAAACACCTGTAAAACTGAAATTAAGATTTTAGCTTATGCCTTGTGGTGATTTTGTGAATATTCAGTGAGATGTCATATACGACAACCCGCTGGTGGGAGGGAAAGGAAAGCGTGTCTGAGTAACTTCTGGGAGTTCCTGGATATAATTCACCAATGGAGCTCTATGGTCTCTAAAGAAAGGATGAGTTCAGTGTGTGGTTGCTTGGTTGGTTGGAGCTGGTCCTTTGAGTTTCTAATGTGAAAAGTTATGCATGTGATGCTTGAAATATTTTCATTAGAAGATATTGTATGCTAAGTAAAAAGTTAGAAAGCCTCCTTGGCCTCCCTATTCAGGTAGTCAGTGACTCTGAAGTGTGTCTGTCCATGCTCCTGTTTCAGGAGTTTTCCATGACCCCCGGCAAGCCATGTAACCCCGGTGCCTTAGTTCCTTCACCTGTAAATGATCAGATGATAAGATGAAATCATTATAAAATTGTCTTCATAGCTACACGTTTAAAAAGGTGTTCATCACTTTTACATGGTTAAGCTGACAGTAACTCTTGGGTTGTTGTTGTTGTTGTTGTTTGTTTGGTTGGTTGGTTTTGTTTTCCCCAGGGCTGGAGATCCAACTCAGAGTTTCATGGGTGCTGGTTGAGTGCTCTGCCACTGAGCCACACTCCCAGCCTACCACAGTGATTCATAGAAAAGATTTGTTTTCTACAAAATTCACATTAATTACACATACGTTTAAAACACCCTTTGTCTTCATTTGTGTTGAATTGGGCCCATGTAAAAGACAATAAATACTGTCTCTCCTGAAGTCAAGAATGGGAAAGAGACTCTTTGGAAAATGTGTATATCTTTTACTGAGCACAGTTCAAATGATAAGTGGTGGACTCTGGGACCCAAGTCTGGAAACTTGGAACTCCCTTCTATGCATCAATTTCTCTCCCAGAAAGCTGGGACTCATGTTATCCTTTAGACAGGAAGTGTTAAGTAGAATTGGGCAGAAAGTTTTCATCCGGCTATGGGTGAACAGTGGGTGACATCAAGTGCTAACCTCATGACTGAAGACCTTAAGCTCATGACCTTGCCTCTAACCTCTCTCCTGATTGCTGAGGGAAGGAAGGAGAGGAGAGAAGAAGAGAGAGAGAGAGAGAGAGAGAGAGAGAGAGAGAACAAGCTGACATCTTGCCTCAAGAAGAATTTTGACAGAGAATAAACATATCCCAAGATGCCACAAAGTTGAAGTCACATGAACGCTAAGTGATTTCTTGGCATCAAAAAAATCAATCTCTTTTATGTCAGTCCTAAGAAAATAAACACTTTTCTCTTCTTCGATACCAGAAATAGCCAGAGAAGCTTCAGCTATTACAGCAAAAGCTTTTAAAATAATTACTTCTAGAATACGATAATATTAATGATTAGCTTTGTGTGAACATTGAAAAGATAAGTAGTTAAATACTGGGAATAATAAACCTTGGAAGTGTCATTGTGTAATAAGTTTGCCCTTTAAAAGTATCATTTTCCAATGATATTTTTTGCTCACAGTGAATTGTTCAGGAAAAATTAAATTCCTCACTAAATAACTTCTTTTCTGCGATTAAGGTGACTTCTTGAAATGATGTCTGATTTTCATATCCTTCAGTCGGAATCTTTGAGAACTAGCTGTTTAAAGAGTCACTGCGTGGTTTGTTGGTTGTGGTGTACTGTGTGCTGGACACATGCTGCACATACTCAGTCTAATTAACTCTCAAGTAGCCCCCATGGGGACAGTTATGCCACTCTGTTTAAAGATGGAGAAACGGAGGCTTAAAAAGGTAAAGCTGGGTTGGGGAGAAGGCTCGGTTAGTACATACTGCTCAAATATGAGATGCTGAGCTTGGATTCCTGGGACCCATGGAAAAGCTGGGTGTGGGTGGGGACAGGTGTCTGTAATCCCTCTGGGGAGGCGAGACAGTAGATTCCTGGAGCTCATTGGCCAGCCAGTCTAACCTAACCAGTGAGTTCTAGGTTCAGTGAAAGATCTTGTCTCAAACAAGACCCTAAACCTTGACCTCTAGTCACCACGTGCATTTATAAACAGGTGGGCACACGCACGCATGCACACGCACCCTCGCACTTTATTGGTCAATAGAATTCAACACAAAAGTTGCAGACCTGAGGTTCAAGGTCCACCTGCCTATTTAGGAGCCAAAGTTTGTGGCAAGTGGTCCCACGGGCCAGAGCAGTGTGTTATAATGAGACTAATTACCACGGGGGGCGGGGGAGGGTAAGGATCTAAAAGCTCTGGGATCGTCAGAGGTACATGTAGCTCAAGAGCGAGCAAGTGTAAAACAATGAAGGATGCATGAGGTGGGAGGATGGGGAGCTGATAAGCCTTACAAAATTCAATTGGAAAAAGCCATCTCTCCAGGTCAATTCCTTTGTCTGAGCCCAGATTAGTTGGCAGAGGGTAAAGGCAGCTGGCAGTTCCCCTGGGCAAATAGACAGAACTGGCAGTGGGGAGGGCTCTGGAAAGTGAGCTCCCAGTCAGTTGGGAATGTGGGTTTTATACTTAAATTAAGGGTAAAGCAATCTGCAAGAAAATGCTTGGTATTCAGAATTAAAGCTCTACCTCGGTGCCTTTGCCGCCGATTACTGCAGGAATAAAATAAATGGCAACAGTTTTAAATAGTCAAAACCAGATTTGTGCTTGTCTTCCTATAGACAGTTATTAAGTAACAAATGGAAAGTCTACACTTGTGTTACCTCTCTGGCCACATACATGTACACACATGCACATGCACCCAGGAAAGTTAGCTGAAGACCTGTGAGATTACATCCCTTCAGTCCGTACCTCCTAAAAGCAAAGTCCTCCTGTTGTGTCTTACAAAGGTCACATCTGGGAGTTTTAGCATTGATCATGAATACAGTACCATTTCCAATAGATGGTCTATATTGACATGTCTCAATACTTCTAGTAATTCCATTTCTTTATTTATTTATTTGCTCATGATAAGGTCTCTTTATGTAGCCTTGGCTGACCTGGATCTTACTATGTAAACAAGGCCGGCTTCAGACTCCTGGGTTCAGAGATGAAATGTATACACTACCACACCTGGTTATTCACTCATTTATTTTTGAGATAGAATCTCATCCTGTAGCCTCAGCTGGCTTTGAATTCTTGATCCTCCTGTCTCAGCCTTTTGAGTGCTGGAGTTTCAGGATAGCACCACCACACCTAGCTTAATGATGCAGAGTTTAAAAATAATTTCAGATCCAGGCTCCAGTCAAGTTTCATGCATTGCAGTTTTTCTTAAGTTTGGCTTCCTAAAATCTGGATGAATTCTTCAGCATTTCCCCCCACTGATATTTGTGAGGTGTCCAAGTGAGAGATACTTCAATTTACATGATTAGATGCAGGAGTAGAGGCACATGCCTTTAATCCCAGTACGTGGGAGGCAGAGGCAGGCCAATCTTTGTGGTGCCAGCCAGGCATAGGCTGTATAGCCATGTATAACAGTAAGTTCCTGGATAGTCGGAGTTACACACTGAGCCTCTGTCTTGAACAACAAACAAACAAACAAAAGAATTACATGATTAGAAATTTGTTTATTAAAAGTTTTTATTTTGCATGTGTAGGTGCTTGTCTGCATGTAAGCCTTTGTACCATTTGCTTACCTAGTACCCATGGAGGCCAGAGAGGGCAAGGGGCCCCTGGAACTGCAGTTAGGATGGTTCTGAGCTATCCTGTGTCTGCTGGGAAACCACCCGAGTCCTCTGAAAAAGCAGGCGGTACTCCTAGCACGGAGCCACCTCTTCATCCCCTGAATGTTTGTTGTTTTTGTTTTTAAGTAGAAAATGTCCAAGTACCTCTGCTCCTGTCCCTTTGTCTAGCACTAAGGATAGG
>JADRCH010000029.1:5402046-5419546 GCA_019843965.1 Rhynchomys soricoides | reverse complement strand
ATATACGCAGATACCATGATTGACGTATATTATCAAATAAACATGAGATTAAAACAGGTAAGTTTTTTAAAAGTTGAGAACTGTGCAAATGACCTGTCGTTACCTCCAATTCTGGACCCCGCAGGTCAGCTACACGTGGTTGCTTCCCAGAGCCTCTGAGATCATCCTTTCTAGGAAATGGATCTACACAGTTGGCTTCTTGGGCTCGCTGTCAATTGAAGAAGCCTCGTGTCAGAGCATGGACCAACAGATTGAGTTGGACGTGTGAGGCCAGGCTGCAAAAAGAGGAAGGAGGGAGGCTGCTTTCCCGTACCATGAGGAAGAAAGTGCCTCTAAGGAGTGTAGGAATAACTCAATGCAACTACTTTCACCACAGTCAGACGCTCTGCTGTGACCAAGTGTTAGAGAGAAGCAGGGAGGTTTAACTATTGGCAAAGATGAAGGGAAACAACAGCAACAAAACAATATGGAAACAACAACAACGACAAATGCTTCGTCAATCTCTAAAGCTGAGGATAAAATTGCTGCCTCCCCCAAGAGCAAACAACTTAGGCTGAGGTTGAAGAGCGTTTGCTAGTAAGTTGTGTGTGCAACCAGGGCTGGACAAGCATCCCCTAAAGGCTGTGCAGCTCCAGGCTCCAGTTTCTCTCCAGCTACGCTGGCATCTTTTTCACAAGATCCCAAGCTAGAAAGGTAGGACTCAGTGATGAGATTATGTTCCTCTGTGTAATGGCGGGTTAAGTCCTGGAAGGACTAGGGACAGAAATTTGAGATGGAAGTTTTTTGGCGTGTCAAATGATGAATCAAGATGAAAGTTGGGGAAGCCACATTTATTTTTATTTATTTTTAACGTAACTCCTAATAAGACCATGATTTTTCTTTTCTTTCTTTCTTTCTTTCTTTCTTTCTTTTTTTTTAAGTTGTTGACTCAGGAAGCTGGTCGAATTGGGAAAGATTATTGATATTAACAGAAACCACATACTGTTTTAGTTCAAGCAATAAATAAATGCACTTCTAAACGTACAGTAAAATATATTTTAAAATAGCTGTGGAATTGAAGGTCAAAATGAAAGGAAGGTAAGGTGATTTCTGTGAGGCTCCACAGTCTCCATTTACTAATCTGACTTTAAGGCCCAAAATAGGACTTTTACTCAATAGTACTTTTAAAAATAAAATGACCTAGTATTTAAAAAATGAAGAGCTTAGTGAGTCCTTTAACTGTTTAAGTAAATTACATCCCTTTAAGGAAGTAAATCTTAATTGTTTTAATAATTTCTTTCATAGCTAGATGACAAATTCTCATTTTTTTTTAAAAAAAGACAGGGTTTCTCTGTGTAGCCCTGGCTGTCCTAGAACTCACTCTATAAATAAGGCTGGCCTTGAACTGAGGGCTCCCACCTGCCTCTGAAGATGTCATCGAAGAGCCATTGGAAAATTCCATCTGATCCCTCCTGAGCATGTAGGCCAGAAGGGAGAGGCTGATTAAGCCCCTACTACCTCATTCCCCAAAGACCAATCAGTTTAAAGGGCGCACTGTTCCGCCATCATATTGTGCCTAGTGACTGATGCTCAATTCCACCCCTGAAAACCGTATAAAAACCCTCCGACTGGACAGCCTGAGGTCGATGCCTCTCCTTCAGGTGTAGGACAACCCCAGTGCACTGGAACAATAAATTCCTCTTGCGTTTGCATTGATTCCAGGCTCTGCAAGGCTCACTCAGGGGGTCCCCAGTAATTAAGGCTCATCAGAGTCTTACACCTCTGCCTCCTGAGTGCTGGGACTAAAGGCACAGGCCACCATGCCAGGCAGATCACAACTTCCTATTTATCTTATGAGTTAAAAACATTGTGGGCCAGTTAAGGTGAAGATTCTCAGAATCCTGTCTTCACAGATACCACAGTGGCTGATCTCTGACCATGTTGATGATAACAAGATCTCTCTGAGAGATTTTATTTTAGAGTTTTTCTTTTGAAACAGCTCACAGCTTCCTTTTCTGTCTCTGTCCCTCTCTGTTTAGGCCCAGTCTTATTTTCACAATGAAATCAGTGTGCAGTCTTAAGGAGACTGGAGGACTCTTGCCTTAAGCCTTGGCTTTCTTCCTATAAATTATGGTGAGTGGAGACAGAAAGCTCAGGCTGATGGTGGGTGATGATGTTCCCTGTGATGGACAGCTCCAAGTATGGCAGTAGAAGAGACCTGTTTGTATCTAGTCCCCTGAAGTACTGGATTTGGTGGGGTTGGCTTAATAGCCAAGAAGAATTTTGCATTAGTAACTAATCAGCTAGAATTTATTTATTAATCATGATGGTTTGAACAAGAATGGCCCCCATAGGCTTATATATTTGAATGCTTAGTCATCAGGGAGTGGCACCACTTAAGAATTAGGAGGTGGGGCCTTGTTGGAGGAAGAGTGTCACTGGCTTTGAAGATTCAAAAGCCCAAACCAGGTCCAGTGCCTCTCTCTCTTCCTGCTGCCCATGGATCCGGATGTAGAACTCTCAGCTCATGAGCTAAACCTCTGAAACTATAAGCAAGCCCCTGTAGAGAGAACATCTTGTGTATGGAATGGATGCCTCACCTGTCAATTAAAAAGCCCATGGCCTATGGCTTAGGCAGGGAATAGAAGGTGGGACATTGGGAGGAGAAGGAATCCAGGGAGAGGCAGGGAGATTCGCCAGGAAGGTGCGAGGAGACGGACACATGGCGCCTGAGCACAGGTAACCTAAAATGTAGGTTAAAATAATTGGGTTATTTTTAGTTATGACCTAGTCAGAGTAGAGCCTAGCTATATGGCTAAGGTATTTGTAAATATAGTTTGAGTCTGAGTTTTATTTTTGGGAGCATGGGGCTGGGAGGCAGAACCAGACCTAACTTCTCCAAGCCTTAATTAAATGCTTTTATAAGAGCTGTCATAGGCATGGTGTCTCTTCACAGCAGTAGAACACTGACTACGACATTTATTGATTCACTGGGGGCAGAGGTGTGTGGGGGTCAGTGGAAAATTTATGGGAGCTGGTTTATTCCTTCCATCATGTGGGTCCCTGGGATCGAACTCAGATCATGAAGTCTGGTGGCAGGTGCCTTTCCCTGCTGAACTATCCCCCTGGGTTTCCAGAATCCTCTGATTTTGTGGCCTGCCTCCAAAGCAAAACAAACCGTGCCAAGACCAAAACTTTGTCTTCCTCCAGGAGTCCTTTGGTATTCCTGTTTTTCAATGGTACAGTTTCCTCACTAGTTCTTAATGATCCAAGAGAACATCCTTATTGAATTTCTCCTCCCAAGTAGACATGAACATTAGGACAAAGGGGAGAACTTAGCTCAAATAACGTCTAGTGGCCAAGTCCTCGTGAACAGGCAGAGGGGTGAGGCAGGAGCTAGCGGCCTAGCTAGGGAACCTTTAAGGGATCCTTAAACCCTTAAATCTTTGTAATGAAAGGCAGATGTTAAATATCAATATTCCACACGAGGGAGAAAATGGAATACCTTTTTGAAGGGTTTGTTCCTGTTGGAAGGCGCTGGCAGATGGCAGAGTTTTTTTTTCCAGAAGTTATAATGAGACTTAAGGGTTGACTTAGCAGGTAAAGGCATCTGACTCCAAACCTCAGGATCTGAGTTTGATCCCAGGGACCCACGTGATGGAAAGAGCAAACCAACTCCCATAAGTTCTCTGCTTCCCCAGTGAATCAGAGGAAATGTCTTAGTCACTATTTATTGCTATGAAGAGACACCATGACTACAACTCTTATCAAAGAAAACATTTAATTGGGGCTGGCTTATCGCTTCACAGGTTTAGTCCATTATCATCATGGTGGGGGAAATGTAGCACATAGTCAGACACCATGCTTGGGGAAATAGCTGATAGTCATACATCTGATCCACAGACAGCAAGAAGAGAGAGGCATTGGGTGTGGCTTGGGCTTTTGAATCCTGGCTCTGCATTTTACTAACAACAGGGAATGAAGAACCCAGGGCTCCTTAAAGAAGATTCTGCTCAGGCATCAGTCTCTGAATTATGGCAGGATTAATACTGAAAGCACAATTCTGGGAAGCCTTCTCAACTTCCTGAGCCCGGCTTTCCTAGTGTGTAAAACAATCACTCTGATCTCACAGTGTTGTGGTGTCGAACTAAGTGAAATAATGTGTAGTATGCATTTTACCAGCTCTAACACGAACACTTCCTCCTACATGCTCAAACACTCTCTGAAATTGTGATGGCATCCAGGGGCGTGTCTAGGTTTTATAGGACCTGAAGTTTGTTGAAATGATATAAATACAGTACTCACGTATTAACAAACCCCCCCTCCCCCCCAATCTCAGAAGAGAGCATAAGCTGTAGAATCAAAATTAGGCAACAATGTATTTGTTTAGATAAAGAAATTACAATTTTTAGAAGGGGCACATAGATCACAAACAATACAAGCTACTCCCTTTCCCAATACCTCATGATACGTAAAAAATTAACTGTGTGACCAGCTTCTGCAATATCTCTGTACTCCAGTCTCTCTCTCTTTTTTGTTTTGTTTGTTTGTTTTTGGTTTATCGAGGCAGGGTTTCTCTGTGTGGCCCTGGTTGTCCTGGAACTCACTCTGTAGACCAGGCTGGCCTCGAACTCAGAAATCTGCCTGTCTCTGCCTCCCAAGTGCTGGTATTAAAAGTGTGCGCCACCACTGCCCAGCCAAAGCAGTCTCTATAACAATGAATTTATTATGTCATTTTTCTACAAAGAGAATAGTTAGACCACTCAGCAATCTCTACGGTTGATGAAAAGTTGTGTTTTCCTATTGATAATTTAGGACAATGTTTTCCAACTTCATAATTTATTTATGTCAATGTCACAGAAATTGCCAAGATAAGGTTGCTAAGTTGGGAGGAATCTTTTTTCCAACATAATATTTTTATTGATTGTTTGGGAATTTTACATCATGCATCCCAATCACATTCACTCCCCAGTCCTCCCAGGGCCATAAACCCCCATGACCTTCCATGCAAAAGAGGGAGAAGAAAAAAAAGAATGAGAAGGAGGGGGAGGAGGAGGAGAAGGAGAGGGGGAGAGGGGGAAGAGGAAAATGAAGAGGAGGAGGAGGAGGAGGAGGGAGAAGAAGAAGAAGAAGAAGGAGGAGGAGGAGGAGGAGGAGGAGGAGAAGGAGAAGGAGAAGGAGAAGAAGAAGGAGAAGAAGGAGAAGTCATCCAGTTTGTGTTGCCCTTATACTCACTGGAGCATGGCAGCCCCTTAAAGAAACTGAATCCTTCCCCACCCCCACCCCAGTCGGAAGCCATCAACTGTGGAGAGCTACACTTCAGCATCCTTGTCACAATTTTAAAGAGTTCCCCTCTATGGCTTCCTGTCTAGGCTTTTACTTTTGGGGATTGTCCCAGAAGCCTTCTATATCCCTCTTTCTCAGCTGTGATTCTCTAGTCATCGATATCCCTGCAGAACATGTTTCTATTGGATGTAACCCCCCAGCCCTACACCTGAGGGTCTGGCTGCAGGAGAGTTAATGTGGTGGAGGATAGAAAAGCGAGAAGCCATTTCTATACCAGAATAACCAGAAGTAGCTTCAGTGCAGACATAACTGTGACCACATGAACTTATCCCCAAGATGAATGAAATGTGTCCCTGTTACTCCCCTCCCCAACAATTTCCCCTTTATAGAATCTCCTGTTTTGCCTATGGTCTCTCCAAAGCCATCAAACACAAGCAGAAATATACCAGAGGGGAAGTCGACGTGGAAAGAGACAGTGGTCCAGTAGAAAGAAGCAAAAATATCTTCTGCAAATTTCACAAAAAGATGGTCACGTGACTACACTGGCAGAGCCTATGCAAGTAAAGGGCTTTGAGATTTAAGCTCTTTCAGCTTATTGGCAATGTACTGGTGGGCCTTACAATTAACTGGTAATATGTTTCTTTTTTATGACAAAGTAATGAATCAGTTAGAACTGATAGCAACTTAGAGTTTACAGAAGTCATGGCAAGAGCTGCACATAATACCACTCAGTAATTATTCCTGCAATCTGGAGCTCCTTCAGTGGTAGGGACTGTGCCCTTCAAGGATGTTATTGAAGAATCAGCTCTCTATAAATTGGTATGCCATTAGTTTGCCTATAAAATGTTTACACTGCTGATTTTTAAATTCATGGATCTTAGTTCAAGGTCAACAGAAAGTGATTGTCGGGTAAGCAGTGACTGCCCAGGGACAGAAGTGCTATTGCTTGGTCAGTGGTCGATGACAATGTACTGGCTTCCAGCTAATCACAAACAAGGCAGTCTTGGAGGCAGGAAGGCAAAAACAAAAGGAACAACATGACAAAATGAAGGGCACTGTACTGAGGATGCCTGAGTTCTGCGCAGCCAAGGAGAAACTTCCAGAATAAACTCCTTGCTGCCCATCAACTCCCTGAAGGGAATGTGTAACCTGGCCTTCTGACCAGCTGCAGATCTGACCTTCTGCCTTTCCCTCCATCTCACCTATACAATCTAGCTAGCTCAGTTGTCACGTTTGGCAGAAGCAAAAGGATTCTGTATCTCCTTGCTCGTTAATGGCGTTGGACCTTCCACTTTCAAGGCTATTTCTGTATATAAACATCAGGAGTCTGGGTGCTTGAAATACACTTGCAAAGCTGATTTCCCATCAGCCTTGGAGGCGTGTGCATTTCCTTCCTCTGGCCCCAATTTAGATTTGTTGTAATCTTGGAGGCCTTTACTTGTTTCACTTGGGACTGTGTGGATCCTGCTAGTAAGTGTTACAGCTCCTTCCATCCCACTTGGTTCAAGCTTTATCTCAGAGGAGGCTTAAGTATGGTGGTGCTATTTGGTGACCACATTATAGAAATTGTGAATAGTTAAAATGCGTTCTAGAATAAGCAGGGAAATGACCAAAATAATGAGGTGTAATGAAAAAGGAAGCCTGTTTCAATAGCTGACAGGGGGCATTGGTGTGCCTGTAATCCGATTTTGTAATGACCATTTTCCCTAAAGTAATTTGGATGCTATGTTGGTTTGATTATTATGATTTCCTGTTTAGAACACAGATATCTTCTGATATGTCCCCAACAGTGTGTTTCTGGAAATGACTTCCACCAATTACATTAGCTCTTATTCCTTTGGTCTCTATGTGGTTCACCAGACAGGAACCAGGCTGCTCGAGTGTACATCCCAGATAACATGTGCACTGGGGAGAAATTATTTAAAATGTCCTTGTGGTGCTGTGCGTTGTGGTGGCAAGTTCAGGAAAGGCACCTAATGCTGCGGAGGATCTGGTGTGGGCGTATTTTCTCTACCACACATATCTTGGGGTGGCAAGGTGTTTAGCTTCCTTTAGCACCCCTTGCTTTGTGCAAATCTGTCAGGAAAGTTAAACACTCCAAGACTGCATTTAAAAGGTGTGTGTCACAGGCCTAGGGAAACTTGTTTTCTCAGCACCTGTCTAGAGTTGGTAGCGGTGTCTAGCTGCACAAATCAAACTGGCATTTAAGAAACACCTGCTTCTCTCGAGTCAGGTTCAACCTTTCTACTTGAATTGGACTTTTAAAGGGGGAAAGAGAATGGACATAGCAGTACATGCCTGAAATTCTGGCACTCACGGGGCCCTACTAAGAAAAAAGGTGGGAGGGAGAAGACAATGCCTAGCTTGGGCCTTTGCTATGTAATCCAGGGTGACCCAGAACTTCTGGTGATCCTCCTGCCTCAGCGTCTTACATGCTAGGATTACAGGCAAACGTTACCACACTTGGATCCTCTTCCTTTTTCTTAAGTAGAAGGTAGTGTCCTCTCAACTGAGCATTGATAAAAACCAGTGGTAAGGACAGACATGTAAATAAAAGCCAACCTTTTACAGTGTCTGGTCCCTCCAGATACACGGAAGAAATGGAAGAGCAAATTGCCAGAGTCATCCTACAAGAGTGCAGAGCCACAGGGAACTAGGGCTCCAGGAAGTAGATAGATACACAGAGCTCATTTGGCAAACCCTTCAGTTGCTCATGAATTACCACCCACCGTACCTCGCCCCCAATCTGAGAAAGAGGGGGTCATTTGCAGCAGGACAACAGACTCGCAAGTTTTAATTTCTCCTCTGTCCCATGTGATGTGAAACTATTTTAATGAAATAGCTGTTGGATTTTAGGAATTTGTTACTTGGGGCCAGAAAGCCAGGAACTGCCCAGGTGCCTAAGGATGTGAAGGGCAGCGGCCTGGCTTCTCTCAAGGGTTTGGTAGTTATCACCTGAAACTCAGTTATTATCCCTCAGGTTTTGCTTGTCAAGCCTGAAACAGAAGCGAGTGGGGTTGTCAGGAGTCACAGCCTCAAGTGACTGACTGTGTGCCCCTCAGGGAGACCCTATGCTGCAGGGTACCTTGTGTGAGCCCAGAGTGCAGTGTCTTGTCTGGGTCCACCAGAGAGGCAAACTAGATCTGCTGGGCTTGGAAGCCAACAGTTATGGAATCGGTGAGACTTTGTGTCTCTGGATCTGGTTGAGCCCAAGGAGTCCATAGGTAGGCAATCACTGTGCTCAACATCTGTTTGTAACATATTTCAATGTAACTGAAAGCATCTGAAGTTTCCCCAGCACACAGGAATGACTGATGTTTGATGAGGTAGAAATGCCAATTACCCTGATTTGATCAGATGCATGGCATGCATGTATCAAATTAACATAATACACCCTATAAATATGTACAAATATTTGTATTAATTAAAAGTAAAGAGTTCTCACCTATAAATGAGTGGGATCCTTGCTGTGCTCTCATCTCCTTCTCCCATGGGCTGTGGATGGCAGCTGCTACATTCCATGAGAGTAAGGACCAAGGGTGTGGATTGTGTCACCCTTGTCCCTAAACCTGGGCCCCTTAATTGCTAGGACAACCTACCTTTTGTTGAACTGTCATTGCTTCAGCTGACAAATAAGAGTCATGGAGTTAATTTTGGACACTTGCTGGGATGATTAAATGAAATAAGGCACACAATATACTCTTACCATCCCTGGCCAAAAGAAGACACGCTCATTTTGGCTGTGGGGAAACATTACTTGCCCAACAGTCTGAAGTTTGTCAAAAGAGCTTGCCCTGTGAATCTTTGCGAGAGGTGACTGTGGAACATAGCACAGCCCTCAATTTATTTTCATTTATTTATTTCTTATTTTTTTTCTGAGACAAGGTTTCTCTGCATAACAGCCCTGACTGTCCTGGACTCACTTTGTAGATCAGGGTGGCCTCGAACTCACAGAGTTCTGCCTGCCTCAGCCTCCCTAGCATCAGGGATTAAATGTGTACGACATCATAGCCAGCTCTCAATTCTTTTTAAATTACTGTAGTTCATCTGACATTTCCCGAGGACCTTCTATGCCAGGCACTAAGGATCCAGGATGAGCAATGCGAACCTTTGTCCTTACTTTCTGTTACTGTGGGTTTTAAACTTCGTTATCACTCTTGGTAGGAAATGTCACAATGAAGTCCATACAGACACATACACACAGGCAACATCCCTACATACCTTACTTATAAAATGATTCTTCACTACACACACACACAGAGACAGAGAGAGAGAGAGAGAGAGAGAGAGTTTCTTGAAGCAATATTCACCCTTACATGCAAAGTGCTCTGTTACTTTCTCAACCATTGGATGTGATTGTCAAGTTGTTTGGGTTGAGAAATACCTAAGACATTAGCAAAGCACAGCTGTGGGTGTGTCTGTCAGGGCGTTCCAGAGATGACTGGCATATGAGACAGCAAGTGAAGAAAGGCTGGTTAGACTATAGAAGCAGGCACTGTTCCATAGGATGGGGCCTTGACGGAACAAGAGCAACACAGGGAGATGGCCCACCAGAGCGGCCCACCCTGCTCTCTCTGCTCTCTAGCTGTCATGGGTGTGCTATGTGCTTTCTGCTTCATTGTGGCTCTTGGTTTCCATGGACTCAAGCTGATCACCCTGTCCTCTGAAGCCACAAGTTAATCCCCCCTCCCCTTAAGTTGACACTCTCTGGTGTTTGATTACAATGGAAAGCTACTGCGGAACTGATTTTGATGGCTGCTTATAGACTGTAGCCTCAGTTTGAAAAGCAATGACTCTGACCAGTGCTAGGACCAAGGCAGGTTTGAGCCTTTGTGAAGATAGCACAGGGCTGTAGGCAGGAGCCATTCTGACGGCAGAGAGGGTCAGGGAATAGTTTTCCTGCTCCAAAGGTATGGGGGGGGGAGGGAGTGTTCTTCTTTATGACCCTGAACACTGCTGTCTACACTCGTTCCAGGATGCAGATCAGCATCTTGGGGTGGCAATGAATGTGATAATGTGTATAATCTGCCAATCTCAAACCTGGCATCCTAGGCTGTGGGGAGAGGAAGGACCTAAGCTCCAGCTAACACCATGGAGCCACTGAACTCATTAATGTGGAGCTGCCCTGTTAGTGGACTTTCTTCTAGAAGACAAAACAGCTTGGTTCTCATAGGTGCTTCATTTAGTCAGAGTGACAACTCAAGTGACAGGCAGCTTTCATCATCCCTTGCCTCTAGAATATGTGTTTTCAACTTTGAGTCACCTGGGAACCAGGAGAATCAAAGCAAATCAAAGTCAATTAATTGTCCCCCTAAAGTAATGTTTGCTTAGATTCACATCCTGTAAGTAGGATGTTTTGCCATTGCTTTTGTAAACTGTGGAGTGACTGATCTGATCCCCATTTTCTCCCAGGACTGGGAATTGAACCTAAGACCTTATTCATGTTAGACAAGTGTTCTACTGTTGAGTTAGTTCCCTAGCCCTCTTTTTGCTCTTTATTTTGATACAAGATCTTACTAAGCTACCCATGCTGGACTTGAACTCATGTTGGTAGCTCCTCCTCCTTCAACCTCACAAATATCTGGGATTATTGGCCTGTACCTCCAGATTTAGCTGACTGAAATGATGTTAACTAATGCAACAAGTAGTTTAGGCTATGTGACCCCAACAAGTTAACTAACCTCTCTGTATCTCTGTTTCATATTTTTATAAACGAAGAGTTGTAGATACAGATTATTTTCATACCTAAGTTTTATAATGCTTCAGGGTAATTAATGTCTGAGTAGAGTTTCAGAAGAAAAGGTTTCTTTACAAAGTTATTGTGGCTATTACTGTGGTTTTAATATTTGAGTAAGAAGTTTCAGTTGGAAGGTAGCGATGGACTGAGGTTTGATGGAACCAGGCTATCAAGTTTAGACCTGGATTTAGGTGCTGGCTTTGCTGTTTGGTGACCACAAAACCTCACAGGTTGTGTTCTGACCTAAGATACCGTTTATCCTCAATGATTGTGTTAGTGCTTCTATAAGAGGGAGACAGTATTGACTGCTTTTCAGGGTGGTGTGTGTGAATTCAGTAGTGTAGACAGGAGCTATGCACAGACAACCTGGCTTGCTGATATGGGTTAGCTGCTTTTCTCATTGCTGTGGCAGACTGTCTGACAAAAACAGCCAAAGGAAGGGAAGATTTACTTGGCTCAGAGTTCAGGAGAACAGTCCACCGAGGCAGGGGCAGCAGAGGGGCAGGGGGCAGGGGGAAGGGGGCAGGGGGAAGGGGAGGAAGGAGCCTCAGGAGCATGAGGCAGTCAGTCACATTGCTTCTGTGGTCAGGAAGCAGAGTGGTGGGTGCTGGTGTTCAGATGTCCTTCTCCTTTTTCTTCAGTCCAGGACCCTCAGCCCACGGATGGTGCCACCCACATTTAGGATAGGGCTTCATTTAGCCCAGCCTAGAAACAGACACACCCAGAGGTTTATCTCCTTGGTGACTCTAGAGCCTATCAAGTTGACAATCGACAGTAAACATCATATGGTGCAAACCAAATCGGACATTTAGCTCCTGAAATTGTATGCTGTTGTTCTGACAAACCCAGAAACCCTTCAGGAGCAGAATCTATTCAAGAGTGTGTGGGGGGGGGAGAGGGTGTGTACTCCTTGATGGAGCTCTCTGATCCTCTCTCTCTTTTCTCCACAGCCTCTAGTAACTGAGGAATTGTTTTTGATGGATTGCAAGGCACAGCCCATTATTCTATGCTAGAACTTCCCTACCTTGCTAATTAATAGCTTCTGTTGTTTCTTTGGGGAAAAAGTAGGCACATGGCTTGCAGGGAACAGAGATGAGTTTGGGCTTAGGGATAGACAGCTACCTAATATGAGCTTTCTCTTGGCAAAGCCTACATTTCCATTCAAATAGAGTGTTGGTTCAGAAATTCCAGCGGTCTTTTGTAGGGAACTAAATAGAAATAAATGCATTGGTTCATTGTCCCTGAATACCCACTGTGTTGGCACACACGTTTGTTTAATCCCAGCATTCTGGAGGCAGAGGCGGGTGGATCTCTGTGAGTTTGAGTCCAGCCTGGTGTAGTGAGTTCCAGGACAGCCAGGGCTCTTTGTTACAGAGGCCTTGTCTCAGAAAACTAAAATATTAAAAATTAAAATAAAATAAGATTTGAATAGTCAGTATTGCAAATTAATGTATGAACCCACTCCTTCTGCTTTTCTCCCAACATGAAATTCTATGGCTCTTACTCATGGTAATCCGTGATCTAATCTGAAGTACCAAGAGATCAAATGATTTCTCTATACTGGTGATTGTCTTCCACAAAACCTGTCATAGAGCTGGGCCGATCCCTGGCCTCTCCTACTAATGAGGATTCCATATGTCTCTAAAAATAGACCTTATCGAATGCTTTCTATCAGATTTTGATTGGACAACAGTGTGAGTCTACTTCCTTCCCTCTCCTCTGATTTTAAATGATCTCTGACATTCAGGATGTGGTAAGTCTACTGTGTTCAGAGTTCAGAGTTGTGAACATAATTTTCCAACATAAGATGAGCTAGAAATACCTCTTTCAGACAAAACATGGAAATCCTACAAACTGGTGCGAATTCTCTCTGAGTTTCCTTCTCTGTCCCCCTCAGGAAGCGCACCTTGCATCTGGGGTCTCCCGCACTGGCTTCTGGGGCTGGGGCTGAACCATCGCCATAGCAACGTACTTCCCCAGACCCACAGAAGGTGGCCAGCCAGCTCTGATTTGCCTTTGTTGCTCATAAGTGACCACTAGGGCCCAGAAGCCCGTGACCCTGCTCATCCAGGCTTTGTTTTGCCCAGAGTCTTTTGTGCAAAGAGGAAACCCAGCATTTGAATGCTTGCTCCTTGCTGTGTTGGCACAGCAAGCTGCAAAATAAACCACCACTCCTTTCTCCGAAGCAGCTGGAATGGAGCACTTTTAATGGCAGGGGAGTCTGGCCAACAAAGGCCTGGGATGAGACAGGATCATCATTTTTGAATCCTGGTTTGGGGAGACAGTGCTTCTTGTCTCCTCTCATATGTGTGGAGTTGCCGCTCCTGGCAGACGGCCTCTGGGCTGGAAATGTTCCCGTGGTACACATCCTGCGCTCAGGGCGTGCTGCCTGCACTGCCTGGCAAAGCCAGCATCTTTCCAAAACTCATGCACACAAGGCTGATTTGTCATTCGCTCAGCAAAAGCCACGGGTGGGGGGTAGGGGGGTTCTATTTAATAACGTGAATTAAAATAGATCCCCAAATGCGAGTATATTAATCAGCCCTTGGCTGCCAATGGCACAGTACCACAGACAGAATATATTTTAACAATAAGGGGTTTGTTTGGGCTCATGATTCCGGAAGAGCAAGGTCGAGGGCCTCCATGTGGTGATGACCCGCTTGTTGAAGAGTTTCAAGGTGGTCTGGGGCATTGTGTAGTAAGAGATGGGGCGGGGGAGGGAAGAGAGGGAATATATAACTATCTTCTTGCTCCTTTCACACGCCCTATAAAGCCCCCAGCATTCAACAGAGGTCGCTCCTGCTCCAGCCCTTTAACTAGTCTCTACTCATGACCCAGAAACCTGATGTCTAAATATGACAGTCAGATTGCCACTATCCTCGGGGGTTTTTGTTTGCTTGTTTGTTTGTTTTGTTCTTTTTGCTTGGGATCAAACCCAGGGCCTCACACATGCTGCTGAACTGTTCCCAAAGCCCCCTCCCTCTTCATACCTCACCTTAGGGACTCAAGTGTGATACAAGAAACATTGAAGGAGCCTCGCAGTGGTGGCGCTCGCCTTTAATCCCAGCACTCGGGAGGCAGAGGCAGGCGGATTTCTGAGTTTGAGGCCAGCCTGGTCTACAGAGTGAATTCCAGGACAGCCAGGGCTATACAGAGAAACCCTGTCTTGAAAAACCAAAGAAAAGAAAAAAGAAAAAGAAACATTGAAAGACACACACGAACCTCCTCTAAATCACAGCAGCACATTTGTAACCACATTTGTTTTCACTGAGGAAGGTCTGACACTGGCTACAGGGAGAGGGGTTAACATTTGCTAAGGCTTCATCATGTGGCAGGCTCATGACATTCTTACAGCAAGCCTATGAGATAACCACTAGCTTTGCCCAAGCCCACTGACCTGTGGGAGCTATGCCAAACAATGATGGCCTTGATAGGCAGCAAGAAAGAGGCTTCAGGGACAGTACTAGGCCGTCACGCCCCCCTCAGAATTTCATCACTTCTATGGGGTATGACGATTATGTTTATAAACTCCATGCAGTGGATGAGCAACTGAGATGTTAAAAGTAACTTGCCTAATGTCACATAAGAACTATTAGGAGGGGCTAGAGAGATAGCTCATTGGTTAGGAGTGCAGATTGCTTTTTCAGAGGACTCAAGTTCAATTCCCAGCACCTATATCAGGCAGCTCACAGCAATCTGTAACTCCAGCTCCAGGGGAGCAGATGCCTCCGGCTTCCATTGGCACCTGTTCTCACATCCAGACACAGACACGGACACAGACAGGGACAGACACAGACACAGGCACACACGTGCATAATTAAAAATAACTATTATGGAAATTCAATGATAAATTTCAGTGTGAATCCCAGATTTGTGCTTGTTGGGCTGGCTCAGTGAGTGAAGGTGCTTGCTGCCCAGCCTGACTCCCTGAGTGAGTTCTATCCCCAGAACCCAGATGACGGAAGAAAAGAACCAAGTGTCATAGGTTGTCTTCTGATAAGTAAATAGCTGGACGTGGTGGCTCACGATTTTAATCCCAGCACTCCGGAGGCAGAGGTAGGTGGATCTCTGTGAATTCGAGGCCAGCTTGATCTATGTAGTGAGTTCCAGGACACCCAGAGCTGCAAAATGAGACCCTGTTTCGAAAAAACAAAAAAACAAACAAACAAAAACAAAACCCAAGCAGAAAACAAACAAAGGAAAACTTAAAATAATAGTAAATAAATATGGAACACCGATATTCGTTTTACTTACTTATACCCAGCTATAGGGAAGCTGGGGTGTTGTTTCCTGGTCAACACTGTAACAGCATGCAGTATATGTGCCCTGTTGTGAGAAGACAGGAGTTGACACTGGAGTAGATGCCCACAGTTCTTTCATGTTGCTCTTGACCAGTGAGTGAATGGGCACGAGCCAGCCTCCTAAGGATACACAGTTGACCTTGTGGTAACAGAGGGGAGATTTTCACTCAGCCTGACAGCATCCTGAGCACAAGTAGACTGTGCTATTAGGCCCTCCCTGGAGTTTCCTTGCTGCCCTTTCTCCGCCATACCTTCTTGGAGTCTCCATGGCTGTGTTTACTTCTGTATCTAAAGAGCTTCGTTCTGAGGCTCCATTTTCAGCCCCCTCCAAAACGCAAGCCGCTATGTAGGCAGGGAAGCTGCTATGTGGAGGCTCCTCTGGGCCTCCAGCTCCGTTCTCATCTAAGACATGTTTGGCCGGCACCATCTCCCTGTTCCTTGGCTCCCCTAGGGTGTTCTCACCGTCTCCCTTGAATGCCTCCATTCCGGTCCCTCTGCCTCCATTTGGCATTGCTGTAGCAGAATACCACCGAGTAATTTCTGGTGAAAAGGAATTTATGTCTTGGTTCTGGAGGCTGGGAAGCCAAGATCATGGGGCTGGCATCTGGCAAGGCCTGTGGCGTCATCTTAAGATGGAGCCACAAAGCTGTGTGAAGCAATGAGAGGAAATGGGGCAAATCTATCAGTTTGCCCAGGAGCCTCCTCTCTTGGGTAATGACTTTTATTTATTCATGAGGGCACAGTCTTCATGATTTAGTCACTTCTTTGTAAAATTTAATTACATTTATAATACTAATATGAATTAATACACAATTAATATAATTATTAGGGTGATTATTATTAATTTTGAGATAAGGTCTCTCTCTAAGTAGCTCTGATGGGCCAGAAATTCAGAGGCCCACCTGCCTCTGCTGCCCCAGCGGTGGATCAAAGGCCCAGTGGCAGGAACTAGTGCCACCACACTTAGCCTAATCCCTTTTTGCCCCTTCCAAAACAGGGAGGGTTTCTCTGGGCAGCCCTAGCTGCTCTAGAATTTGTTTTGTAGATCAGGTTGGACTTGAACTCAAAGATCTGCCTGCCTCTGTCTTCCAAACTGGGACTATCACATCTGACACCTAATCCCTTCTTGTATTACTGCAGCAGTGGGGCTGGAGAGATGACTCACTGACTAAGAGTGCTGGCTACTCTTTCAGAGGACGAAAGTTCAATTCTCAGCACCCTCATGCTGGCTCACAACTGTCTATAACTCCAGTTCTGTGGAATCTGATGGCCTCTCCTGTAGGGACCAGGCATGCACGTGGTACACATGCATATAATCAGGCAAAACACCTAGGAGCAACAAATTGGAAAAAAAATATACTGCTGCAATGGTGTTGGAATACCAGTGAGTTCTGGAGGGACATTCAAGCCACAGACAGCATTGTCCTTAACAAATTACAGAACACACAGGCACCTTTCTTATCAGGGTCCTTCGTGTTTAAGAAGACATTAAGTTTTACTTTATATGAGGTGTTCTGTAAACTGGAGTCTACCCATAACCATGCCCTCACAGTTATATTATAAAGACACCACTGTTTTGAATCCTGGGCAGGTTGGTTTGTGCATCACCTGTCAACTATACAGCTATCCCTGTTTCTTAAGCGATGTATAAAAGCTAGACACACAAACCATGTCAAAAGACAAGCAGCTTTGGCAGTTACTAGAAGTTACTGGGAGGGTCTTGAGAATCAGGATCTGAAGCATTATGAGGTCCTCAGGCTCACCACTGCCTCGCAAAGCCCTGATGGAGAACTCTGGAACTGTAGGCTTCCCCATTGGCAAAGGTGAGTACAGGCAATTAGCCCCTGTGTCTACTAATGACTTACATTGCTTGCTTTAGAAGAAACCAAATCCTAGCACTTGGGAAGCAGAGGCAGGAGGCAGGAGGCAGGAGGCAGGAGGCAGGTAGATCTATGTGAGTTCAGGGCTAGCTTGCTCTACATGAGTTCTAGGAGAAGCAGAGCTACATAGTAAGACTTCTGATTCAAAAAGAAGGAGGATAAGAGAGGAAGAAGAAGAGGGGGAGAGGGAAAAGAACAAGAAAAGAAGGAGGAGGAGGGGGAGGAGGGGGGAGGAGGAGGGGGAAGAGGAAGAGGAGGAGGAGGAGGAAGAGAAGAAGAAGAAGAAGAAGAA
This sequence comes from Rhynchomys soricoides, assembly GCA_019843965.1. Taxonomy (NCBI): domain Eukaryota; kingdom Metazoa; phylum Chordata; class Mammalia; order Rodentia; family Muridae; genus Rhynchomys; species Rhynchomys soricoides. Next base: position 5,402,071 of record JADRCH010000029.1, on the reverse strand, counting down.
GAAGAAGAAGAAGAAGAAGAAGAAG
>JADRCH010000029.1:5348617-5402036 GCA_019843965.1 Rhynchomys soricoides | reverse complement strand
AGAAGAAGAAGAAGAAGAAGAAGAAGAAGAAGAAGAAGAAGAAGAAGAAGAAGAAGAAGAAGAAGAAGAAGAAATAATAATCTAGGAAAAGAGTGCAAGTGACCCCCAGATCCTGCCTTGAATAATTACAGTTTGCAGTAGTCTTGGTGCTTCCCTGTGTCTCTGGCAGATGTCAACTCTATGTTGACATCTCATGCAGATGTCAACTATATGTCAGTCAGTTCCCTGACTGATAGACTAGAAGAGGGAAGCAGGCAAAAACAGATAAGAACTCTTCATCCTTAGGTTCCTTTTAAGGATTTCCTGAAGAAATGAGCCAAATCAGTTGCACTTTAGTCTCCAAGTGTTTTTGTAAGCCAAATATGCTTGGCATTTTGGGCTCACAGTAATTGATTAATTTTGCTAAGAGGCTCCCCAACGCACCATTGGCTAAACAGTGATTTCAGTCTGAGGATGCAGTCTAGGTTTAAAAGCCAACTTGTGACTCACTATAGAGAGTAAAAGCTGAGGGGTGGGGGTGGGGGGGAGACTGCGTTCGCAAGCTCTTAATTGCAAGATCCTCTATAGTTCAGACACCAGGAAGAATAACAGGTGACATTTATTTCTGTGATCCCAGGCTTACATTGTGGAACACAACAAAGAATTTCATTTGGCATTTAAAAGATACTCCCAGGTTTTTTTGTTTTGTTTTGTTTTTTGGTTTTGGGGGAAGAAAAAAAAAAGTACTCCCAGGTTGGAGAGACTGCTCAGCAGTTAAGAACATTGGTGACTCTTCCAGAGGACTTGGGTTCAATTCCCAGCATGCACATGGCAGCTCACTCCTGTCTGTCACTCCAGTTCCAGGGATTCCACTACTCTCACACAGACATGCATGCAGGCAAGACACCAATGCACATAAAATAAAATAAAATAAAATAAAATAAAATAAAATAAAATAAAAATACTCTGTCCTGTGTCTTGTCACAGAGACTCCCCAAGAGGTTTTAAACTCCAGCTGGCTTCAGGCTAGAGTAGCCAAAGGAGCTGACAACCTGTATACACACCCAACCTTCCCAGCTCCACAGGGTGGGAAAATGCGCTGTCCTATGATGGAGAGATGGCATGGGAAGAAGCAGTGCCTTTGTGTGACATCACACAGAAAAGGCCCACAAAACCTGAACATGTGGCTCACTTTTTATTTTACTGTAAAGGACATGAAGAACGAGGGTCAAGGGCTGTTTGCTGCAGATCCCATCGGAGGCTCCTTGCCTTCTGTCTTAGGGCAACTTTGCTCCTGTGGGACCCAGTCAGAGTTAATGACAAGAACAGAACGGGACCCTGAGTGTTTCTTGTTGGTTGATCTCCCTCTGCTCTCTAGCCCCTGACTAACAGCCTGATCTGGAGCTATTAGAGAGACAAGATGGCCATCTTTGCTGCTATGAACAGAAGAGCACTTTTGCCCTCTAATATATATATCTATATCTATATATATGATATATATCTATATATATGATATATATGATACCATATATGATATCACATATATACTGTACAATATATTTTTATTACAGTTTCCCTTCCCCCAACTCCTCTCAGATCCTTCCCTTTTCCTCTCCCACCCAAATTTACAGTCTTTCTTTCTCATTGGAAAACAAACAGGCATAAAAACAAAATTAATAATAAGATAAAATAAAAGCAAACTGGAATAGCACAAAGCAAATAGAAGAAAAGGATCCAAAGAAAAAGCACAAGAAACACATATAGGCACAGACATATACATGTTCACCCACATAGAAGTCCCAAAAAAACACAAAACTGAAAGCTATAATATATATGCAAAAGACCTGTAAAGTTAACAACAACACCCTGACAAAGCACCATGGGACAAAGAACATCCAAAAGATGCTACTGAGTTTGATTTGTGTTGGCCATCTACTGTTGGGCGTGGGGCCTGCTCTTTGTTTTGTTTTGTTTTTTAAAAAAATTATTTATTTAATGTATATGGGTACATTGTAGCTATCTTCAGACACACCAGAAGAGGGCATCAGATCCCACTACAGATGGTTGTGAGCCACCATGTGGTTGCTGGGAATTGAACTCAGGACCTCTGGAAGAGCAGTCAGTGCTCTTAACCACTGAGCCATCCTTGGCATCCTCCAGCCACTCTGGCTCCTACACTCTTCCCAGCTCCTCTAGCAGAGCATTTTAAAGTCAGTAATCTCAAAGCTGCTTTCCCCCACAGCGTTTTGATAACTCCTCCCTCCTCCGCTGTACCTCTTTCCCAAGATTAACTAATCCTCCCCGAATACCCCAGAGAAGAAATGAAAGTTAATTCACACATGCCAAGCACCTTTTAGGTGAGGATTATTAACCCTGCCTGACGCATTTGTCTCCTTTGACAACAGCACGCGTTTCTGAGATGACAAGGAAAGTATTCATTACTATTTAAAAAATCAGGTGCAAAGAAGAAAAAATTGCCGCCTAGGACACAGAGGAAGAGTTGGAGTTAGCTGAGCAGGGATGGACTGGCGAGATAACCCCCAGCACACATCTGGACCTCCAGGTATTCTAAGAAGAGGGAGTAAGAGGGAGTGTGGAGGAAGGGGCAGAGGGAACAGGCCTGGCCACTGGGGCTAGGGGATCATAGTTCTGGTAGAACCAGGGCAAAGAGCTATCTGCTCCCCATAGCCAGAGGGTGACTTCTCTCTACCTTGTTGGGCAGTCGATTGACTTTTCTTGACTGGACTGTTCAGATGGCAGCCACTGAGCTGCCCCTGGGAGAACTACATCAAGTTGCTGTTATCTCAGTGGCTTCATAAAGGGGAATGCACATGGTCATTTTGGAGACTTCTCCTTTGACATCCAACAGCGGTTATCAGGAAGGACAGCACTGCAACTGACCTCCATCCTGAGTAGTGGCTGTGACTGGAGCTCTGAGACTTCCACCTAGCTCTGGTATCTGCTTGACAGGCAGAAGGACATTGTTCCCTCTGGATCTCTTGGGACAGGGGTGTCATAGGGCACTCCTGATGGCCATGAGTTTAAGAACCAGAAGGAGAGGAACTTTGCCCTTTGTAGGGGTTTAAGATGGGGTCACCAGTGCCTAACTTACCACTGAAGCTCCAGAACAAATACATGAGTCTGGTATCCAGACACCTCTGCCAGTCTTCTCCCTTCCATTGGAAGCTGACTTCCCATAGTCATCACGCTAGGAAAAGACTGCGAATCTAGGACTGCCTCATCTCAGGTTCTTTCCCTCCCCTGATCCCACAGTTGGGCTAGAAATGGTTCTAGAAAAGCTATGGAGCTCTTTGTGTGGGTATTTGAATGTCATAGGGATGTGATTTTGAGAAAGAATCTTTCAGAGTTGAGATCTCTTTATATGTGTGTGTTTGTGTGTGTATACGTATATATACACACGTATATATGTGTATGTATATATGTATACGTATATATACGTATGTGTATATATGGCCAACTTATTGTTTTTCTTGCCTGATGCTCATCGTTTTGTTGTTGATGTCTTTGTTGAATGACATTTTTAATGTTGAGCAGTCTTTATGATTTAACAAGCCAGAGACTATGGTACCGACTAAACCCCACCCCTTGTTCTTAAAGTGGCTACAGTAGTAGGGTACACAGCCCAGAAAGGGTCAGAGTCCACACTAAGGTCACAAGCTGGCTGGTGAACCAGAGGTTTCGGTATTTGTGATATTCTTCTCTAAAGCCAAAGCCAAGAGTTACCATTAGGATCTCAACTTTATTTAAAAGGAACCCAGGGTCTCTCCAAGTCACCTCTACCCGTAGCTCCTCTGTTGTGCCACTGTATCGACAGAGAGACAAGAGCTAAGATGGTCCTCGTGATCTTTGAGATGCAATGGGGTGTGGGGTCTGAAGAGGTTTCTGGAGTCCAAAAGGAGTTTAAACAAAAGCACAGAAGCTGGAAAGCACCAGGTACGCCAGGTGTCACCTGGAAGAGTGTGCTTCAGCACACCTGGGTGAGAGGCTGGGAACAAAGGTGAACCAGGGCAGGCTATATCTGCCATCCATTCCCTGCTCCCATGAAAGGGTAGTGATAATGACCAGAAGCAGGGATGCCACAGGCTCATGGATTATAGGTGGAAAGCTTAAGAGTCAGTTAAATCATGCTTACTTTAACTATCTTCAAAATGTTAGACTACAGCACTGAAACTCCACGCTAATAGGCTCTCCAGACTTTAGAGAGCCTCTTAGAAAGGCAGTTGGCAGAAGCTGAGGAAAAAAAGCTCTCAGAAGCTCTTTCCAGAGAGCATCTAAGCTTAGTTGATTTCCTTTCTTGTGTGTCTGTGACTTACTCTGGGGGCTATAGATCTCTGGGTTTGTTTATTTCATTTTATTTTATTATTTATTTGAGATAGTCCTTTCTATATGACTCAGGCTGGCCTAGAATTTAAGACTCTCCTTCTTCATCTTTCTCAGTGCTGAGATTACAGGCCTGTGCCAATGCTACTGATTTTCAAATTTAAAATCTTTTAAATTTGACCCAGCTGCTGCTGCTGCTGCTGCTGCTGCTGCTGCTCCTCCTCCTCCTCCTCCTCTTCCTCGTCCTCCTCTTCTTCCTCTCCCACCTCTTTCTTTCCCCCCTCTTCCCTCCTCTTCTTGCTTTTTTGAGACAGGGTTTCTCTGTGTATCCCAGCCTGCCCTGGAACTTGCTCTGTAGACCAGACTGGCCTTGAACTCACAGATTTACCTACACTTGCCTTGAGAAAGCCATGAGCCACTGTGCCCAGCCAGACAAGGCTAGAGGGTGAGAGAAAGAGAGAGAGAGAGAGAGAGAGAGAGAGAGAGAGAGAGAGAGAGCCTTACTTGTTAGGTCCCGCCAGGCACACCGCCCGTGTGTCAAGCACATATGTTGGAAAGGAATGAAGAGTGAATTCATCTGCCAGCCTGCAGCCACTGCTGAGGCCCAACTGTGGCCACAGCAGTTAAGACAAGTTGCCAAAGAGCCACCTGACATTGACCTGGCTGGAGACCAGAAAGAATCTGTGAGACCAGTAAGAGTCAGATAGGAGTTCAGCTGCTGTTGGAGAGGCTGGTTCAACAAACAGAAAGCTATTCAGTTGTCTTCTAAAGTCCAGGCCTGGTGTGACCTAGCTCTTAGGCATATCAGAGACCTAGGCTCCCCCTGCCAGTTGCTCTTCACTATATCCATGTTCTAGGCGGAAAGAATGGGGAGAGGTTGAAGGGAAGGAGATGCCTTTTCTCTTTAAGGACATATTGTGTGCATCAGGTCCATATCACCTCAGCTCACACTCCTTAGCCAGAGCCTAGACACATGGCCGCACCTAGCTGGAAGAGATGGTGAGAAATGCGTGCCCTTTATAGAGTGGCCATGTTATTCTCACAAAGAAGACTAGCTGGTTTGGGTGGTTCATGCCTGTAGTGTCAGAACTCAGGAGGTGGAGACAGGAAGACCATGATGAAGTACACAGACATGCATGTAGGCAGGCAGAATACCCATTCACATAAAAAAAAAAATTAAAGAATAATAAAACATATATTCCAGGCCTGCTTGGGCTACTAAGCAAGAGCTTTTCTATTTGGGGAAAAAGAAGCTTAAAAGGGAGACTAGATATTCACAAACAACCCGCCGTTCATGCCACATGCTGGCTTTATGTAATGGAGGGCCGATGTGACTGTCTACACAGGCTTGGTGTAGACAGCTGGCTCTGGTGACATAAATAGAAAACATTTCCTTCAGAATAGGGTCAGGCTGGTGCACAAAGCCTCAGCTGCCATTACAGAATGTAGCACCAAAGTGCTGTCTTCAGATGTAAAGATGAGGTGTGCTCTGGGTAGCTTGACTCGGTCATTGTGAGTCTTTCGTCTACTTCCCAAGAGAAGACAGCATGGCTGATCAAATGTGCCGATGTCTTGTACCTTCACAGCAACAGTGATAGGAAGGGCAGAGAAGAGGCACCAGAACTTGTGTGGTGACTAGACATCACTCCTTTCTTTTCCCCAGTATGAGGGATTGAACCCAGATGCTTGCATATGCTAGCCAGATACTCTGGCACCAAGCTCTGTGCCTCGCCATTGGCTATTGGAGGCAGAGTCTTGCAATGTAGGTCTTGAACTCATAATCCTTCTGCCTCAGATACCCAAGTGCTGGGATTACAGCCATGTACTTCGGCACCTGAGAACATGTCCCTTTAAAAATTGTTGATTCTTTACTGTCCACACTTCCTGATGAATCCACCATGGTCGGCCTTGGAAATTTTTCTCCAAACTTGGCCTCTCCTTCCTGGAAGATGGGTGGCTGTTTTCCCATTCCTCTTGAAGGTAAGTGGAAGGGTGGCTGAGCTTTCCGTTGGCTCGTGGGCAGAACGTTCATCCTTAGACCTAAGCTAAAGACTGAGGGTGTCCTGTTCGATGCTGGCTACATAGACGCATAGGCACAGAGGCCATGTCACTGTGCCATGTAGACAATATCCATGTCCCAAAAGATCGTGGAGCAGCAGCCTGGAGGACACTTGGGTCTCTTAATTTGACTTTGAGACAGAGCTACCCTGACTGGCACACTCATCTGTGACTGTTGGGTGAGAAAGGAACTTTATCCTCTCCATTGTATTGTGACATATTTTGGTTATAGCAGTCCAGTCTTTGAGAGCTGCAAGAACACAAGGGATTTCCCTCCCAAGTACAGGGATCAAATCCAGGGTAAGCACTCTAACACTAAGCTCGACTCAACCCCCCCCCCCCCATTTACTTTTTAAGACAGGATCTCACTAAGTTGCCTAGGCTAGCTCTGGAATCAATCTATAGCCCAGGCTGACCTTGAAATTTTAATCCTCTTGCCACAACCTTTTGAGTAGCTGAGATTATTAGCCCATGTCACCATTTGTCTCCACGTAGTCCAGGCTGGCCTATAATTCACAATCCATCTGCCTCGGCCCCCTCCTACCTTCTGGACTAGGATTACAGGTATGTGCTTAGCAAATAGTGATGCTTAGCAAAATTACATTTTGAAGTCAAAAGGAGGAAGATCTTATTTGGGTTCACAATCTTTCTGCCCAAAATCTGTTGGCTTGTTACCATTGGGTCTGTGGTAGGGGCAACATGGCTGAGGCAACCTTCATACTCATGACCTCTGGGAGGCAAAGTGAGAAACAGGAATGAGCTGGAGCTCCAATGCTCTCTTTTAGGTCACACAATGATGGCCTAACTCTTCTCCTAGGCATCACCTCTTAAAGGCTTCATGGATTCTCATAAGCCCACATGTTTCACATATGTGCCATGGGGTGGGGGACACATTTTATCTCTGAACTGGAGCCCAAAGACAATGCACTTGATAGTAAGTGAGACAAGGCAGGCTATAGTGTGGCCACAGTCTGTCCACAAGCAAAGGATTACCCTTCATCTCAACTCTGACCCCCTCCACTTGATTTTCTTCTCTCTAGCCACCGTGAAGTCCTCAATGTTCTCTCAGCCATGTTCTCAGCCTCAGTACTAAGACAGCCTCAGTGACAGTCCCTCTGGCAGCAACAGACTGTTCCCAGACACACTGGGGATGCACCTTCCCTACCTTCAGACTTTAATTGACTCTTAGCAAGCCAGCCAAACCATTTCCGGCTGTGCCACAGCAGAAGAATGGGCTCTGCAACCCACCCATGGCCTCCTCACACCTCTGCTCCTCTTACTCTGCCTATGTTTGTCTAGAGCAGTTACTATTGTGTGTCCTGTGACATTTATCGTCTATCTTCTACAGAGGTGTGCAACCCTGTGAGGAGGTCAAAGAACTTATGTGATTTGTTCATTATTGTATCTACAACCCAGAACAGACCACCAATAAATGCTTGTGATTATAATTAACGATATCATGTGATGTTGATTTTTAAAAGTCTTAAGTAAAGCCAGACATTTTGGTACAGTGCATATCTATAATCCTAGCGCTTGGGAAGTTAAAGCAGGAAGACTTCCAAATCAATGCTAGCCTGGGCTACGTTTTGAGACTGTTTCTAAAAGCAAACCAAACAACCTCAAGTGACAGGTCAAAGAGAAGTCAAAGGGGTGATGAGGTGGTGACCAACATGTCAAGTGTGTCTGTCCTTGGGTGGACAGATGGTTAGCAATTTTGATTTTTTTCATTGTACTTTTCTGTAGTTTTGAAACACTTTGCATTAAGCGTATGCTATAATGAGAGACACCGATACGTTTGTATTATTTACAAAAAGTTTACCTCATATCTTTGTTGGCTAATGTTCCAAGCTGTAGACCACATCTATTTTAGAAGTGTTCACTGTTTCCGTTGTACACATGGGGGACTCTTCCACATGGCAAACTTTTATCACTGCCTCCTGATATTTCCTTCCTCTGCCTCACCGGCTTCAGCAGCCTCATTGGCTTCAGCAAGTGGTCAAGGTCGTGGGGTTTCCTTTGGATACTGTTCAGTTTTCAAAAGCAGCTCTTTGCTCTGTATTAGGTCTTCTTAGCCTCAGGTACTGACTTGGGGTTGCCAAGGCTAACTCCTCCCCACAAACCCAGTCTCTTCCTATAGTTCCTTCCTGGGACCCACAGTACCAGAGACCTAGAGTGACAGGTGATCACTCTGCACAGCCCTTCAGAGCCCAAAGGACTGCCTGAAGGAAATGAATTGAGAACACAAGAGCCTGAGATGGAACAACTGGTCTTAGTCCCCTTCAGTGAGTTCATGGCAGAGGCTGCATGGCCTGCCCAGGGCAAGAGCACACATCACAGCAGCCAGAATTACCTGCAGGGGCCAGAGAAGGAGTATTTGTGCTTAGAGAGGAGAGCCTTGGTCTAACACCCGGCCTCCCTTATTCATCTCCACGAGAAAGATTATTACCCATAGTTCCACTGGCCACCCCATCTCCTTTATATGTAAACAATGGCCTAAGTATGGAGTAGCTTTCCAGTCACAACCAGAAGCAAATCCATGATGACAAGAGGGCGTCCAGGCCTGGCTGGAAGGAAGGAAATCATCAAACACACCAGAATCATGCTCCTCCCCCAGGGCACGGAGCATGTCAAGGTGAACTAAAGCCATCCAGTTATTATTTATAGAACCGGTGGGGAAGGTTTGTGGGCTGCTGGGAGGCCTGTGACAGTCGGGCCAGCACTGGCTTTGTCTGAGGAGACGACTGCTGGCTGACATTGGAGGAAATGTCCTGCCCATCCCCCATCAGTGGCAATGCTCACCTAGTCGGGCTGCTCAGCCAAGTGTGTGGTCATTCATGGCATCTATAAACATGGCTGCCCAAGAGAGAACATCAAATTGTATCCAGGTCAATCTCATCGACTCCTCTTCTGCAATGTGAACATGCTAGACATGCTGCTGAGGACTACTCTATATATTGCATAAGAATGATCTGTCTTGCGGGGCAGTGGTGGCGCATGCCTTTAATCCCAGCACTTGGGAGGCAGAGGCAGGTGGATTTCTGAGTTTGAGGCCAGCGTGGTCTACAGAGTGAGTTCCAGGACAGCCAGGGCTACACAGAGAAACCCTGTCTTAAAAAAAATAAAAGAATGATCTGTCTTTGCTTCTCTAAGACATCGGTGTTCTCTGGGAGAGGCAGCTTGTTATAACACCTACTTGTAGGCCCAGTGCCTGGCATGTGGTATGTGCTCAGTTGCTATTCGTGTTCTGATTTTGAGGGTATGTCTTTGAAATTTTCAATTTAAACATTCCACTCAATGGGGATTCCTTGACAAATTTTCACGTAGGGCAATGGTCCTCTGGCTGTGAGTTGTGACCATTGGAAAACACATATTCCCTATGGTCTCAGGGACCTCCAATCATGAATTTATTTTTGTTACTACTTTATAACTGTAATTTTGCTACTGAGCTGTGACTCAGTTCTTAAGACCATCAGAAATATGTATTTTTTCCAGGGTTATGACCCACAAGTTGAGAACCGTTGATTTTGGGCAATGTTCATGAATTTACTTCTTGGGAATTGTCATGTGTCTAGCACTTCATGGCCCTTTTAACTTCATCATCATGACCATTATGTTTGTTTATCATCTCCAGAGATGCATGAGATGGGAGGGAATACGGAGTTTTAAATCTTATAAAAGCCAGATAACCTGAAAGACTTATTCTTAGAATAAGCTCCTAAGCACCATTTTATATTAATATTTATGGTGTGTGTTTGTGTGTGTGTGTGTGTGTGTGTGTGTGTGCACGTGCGCGCGCGCGCTAAACATCTGCTGTGTTCCAGGCCCCGTAAAAGAGCCCTGGAGTCTCAGCAATGAGGGTTTGGAGTGATGGCTCAGTAGTAAAAAGTATTTGTTGCTCTTGCAGAGTGTCTGGGTTCGGTTCCCAGGATCCACACAATGGCTCACAACTATGTATAACCTCAGTCCCAGGGAGTCTGACACCCTCTCTGGCCTCTCTGGTCACTGTATACATGTGGTAAACTTCCATGCATGCAGGCAAGCAAAAGCTTGAACACATAAAATAATTTTTAAAAGACTTTTAAAAAGAGATTCAACAATAAGAAGCCACAATTCCTACCCGTCTCTGAGGCAAAGCAATGAGTTCTGTAATAAAGGTGTCATTAATGGCTATAAAACAAAGAGTAAGAGCAATGGGGGAGATAGCATACCTGGCTAAGGATGCCGATAGTGATAGCATCAATGATACACAGTGCTCGGCACCATACAGAGGTTTGCACGGTAACTCGGAGTTAATTCTAACCATCGTGTGATAGAGGGGCTCATATTCTTTCCATTTCACAGATGAGAAACTTGAGGCGTGTGAGAGGTTGGATAATTGCCTACGACTGAACTTGTAAGTGGAAGAGACTGCCTACTGAGTCTTAGGTATGTGGACTAAAAATGGCAGCAATAATAGTGTCAAAGGATGTGGTGTTTTTGATATTTCCAAAACCTAATTTCTTTGATCCCCTCCTAAAGAGAAGCCAGGTATTTCTTAAACAAGTCCTTGAACTTGGGAACAGTTAGAGGGCCTCTGCTTTCCAGCTGGTAGACCTGGTTTGTGGTCCAGCCCCGTGTACCCTAAATAGCCTGAGGGTAATGGTTAAACACCAGTTCTTAGCTCAAACCTTCACTTCCCCATCTATAAAAAGAGAGTGATAGCGCTTCTGTCTAGGGGGTCTCTCCCGCCAGCTACTTCTGGTTTCCTCCACACCCATCATACAAGAGGAGGTTTCTGAATAGCACAAATGCTGAAAGGGAGCCAACCTGGAAGTCTGTGGGGTGCTCTGAGTAACTGCAACCATTGTTCCACGACTGCGGAGGGCCTCTCTGGCAGGGAGGGCAGAGGGTTCTGGCCTTTGGCGGACATCTGCCTCAGAGTTCCTCTATTCTGATGTCTGAGAACATCGGCTTTTCCTTCAAGAACTGAGCAAATGTAGTCAGAAGAAATACGTCAGGGAGACAACACGTTGGTTGACTGGAGACTGGATTAGGACCGGATGTAGACCTGACCCCAGGCTGTGTCCCTGGGGTGCAGCTCAGAGAGACCTCGGGGCCATCACCATGCTCTCTGTTTACTCAGGGGTTTCCTCATCAGAGCTGCCAAGGAAGCAGCTTTGGGAGGAAAGGGAAAACATGTGGGGTAGGCCACTGGACCCAAGCGGCTGCCTACACACAAGCTCCTGCCTCCTGCCAAGGAGGGGTGGAGTACAATCCAGCCCTGTCCTGCCTGGGCCAGAAGCATAACATGTGCCCTTGGGGGCACTGTCCTCATGGCTACTTCATCCTAGGTGACCTGGTACCTCTTGGGCAGATGGGGTGGAGTGGGGTGTGGGATGGTAAAACCATGCCAGGAAGCTTGGTAAGGTAGAGCAGGTTGAAACCTGGAGACTCAGTGGGCACACACCTGAGGCTTAGGTGGCTTCCTGCTCCTTAATTCCTGGCCTGGAACATGTGCCACACTCCCCACATAAGGAAATGTGACCTATGGTCACATGGGCCTAGAAGAGAGTTCTCCATGCTAATGAGGTACCTAGAGGCCCTGAGGGCTTAGCCAATAAATTTCTCTTCCCAGACATTCCTCCCTGCAAAAGGTATTTAATCTCAGGTCCACCCTGAGAAGTGGGTATGGTTAGGTATGCATCCATTTTCTGCCATGAACAGTCAATAAACAGTTCAGAACCATGGACTGTCTCTTTCATCAAGATCGGCTGTGGGGAGCCAAGAAGAAGGCCTTCGCCTACAGACTCACTGCTTAATTCTCCCATAGAAGGCCTCTCTGTGCTTCTAGACTGCCTCTTCCAAGCTAATGACAATCACCGCTGGGACAAGCTGGGGCTCCTCCCACCCCTGGGCTAGAAGCTGTCCCCTGTTCCACCTCCCCAAGAGTCTGTACCCAGTGGCGGGGTGGGCTCTTGGGGTAGGGGTAGGGCTCATTTGTTACAGCCTCTGAGCTGTTTTCCATGTGGGTGACCAAATACCTGGGATAACCAACCTAAGACAGGAGGAGTTTGTTTGGGCTCCTGGTTTCCGAAGCTGTGGCCCATGACTAGCTGGTGCCATTGCTCTCAGATCTACGGCAAGACACAAACACCAGGGCAGAAGGATGTGGCAGAGCAAAGCTGCTCATCTCATAGACAAGAGTCAGAAAGGGAAGGGGGAGGGAAGGAGGGAAGGAAGGAAGAAGGGAGGCAGACAGACAAACAGACAGACACACACACACAGAGGGAGAAAGAAAGGGAATGAGGGAGGGAGGGAGGAGGAGGGAGGGAGGGAAGGAAGAAGGGAGGCAGACACACACTCACATAGAGAATGAATGGATGGATGGATGGATGGACGGACAGACAGATGGATGGATGGATGGATGGATGGATACAAAAGCTAGGGAGACAATACACTGACCACGTCATCCCTCTGGTGATCTAGCATCTCCAGCTAAGCCCAGCTGCCTAATTGCCCACTCAGCCATGTGGCCAGGTCTCTGAGAGAGTGCTGAACTCTGCCCTGAATGCTTCATTTCCACCACAGGTGGAGGCTGCAGACCAATCATTGTGCAGTGGACCTAGGGCTAAAGGCTTCATCCAGCCTGAGCCTTATGGACATAATCCACTGATGAGCTTAACATCCTTGGCACTTCCAAGTAGTGGCCTGAACAAGGACTGACCCTTTAACACATGAGCCTTCTGAAGGATCACTATACAACTAAACCATAACAAGAGTCCTCAGGTGATTTCCCAGAGAGATTACTTTGTTATGAGATCTGTCTGTCCCTTCACCCACTTTGTTCTACCTCATCCCTATTTAAGAAATAGTGATGCATTGAAAAGTTACAATATTTGCAAGCAAGAGTGTGGCGGTTTGAATGAGAATGGCCCCACACGCTCAAATATTTGAATACTTGTTTCCCAGTTGGTGGAAGTGTTTGGGAAGGATTAAGAGGTGTGGCCTTGTTGGAGAAGGTGTGTCTTTAGAAGTGGCCTTTGAGGTTTCAAACGACACCATTCTGAGTCTCTGTCTCTGTCTCTCTCTTTCTCATAGATCAAGACATCACTCTCTCATCTAACTCAGCACCATGCCTGCCTGCCTGCTGCCATACTCTGTGCTATGCTGGTCATGGGCTCTGACCTTCTTGGAGCGTGAGCCCCAATTAACCATTTCCTTTTATAAGCCACCTTGGTCATGGTGTTTTGTCACAGCAATAGAAAACTAACCAAGACTGAGAGGTTTGTTTTCTTAATGAGAGCTTCACCTGGAAGGAGTTCATGCGGCGCCTCTGGAATGAAGGGTGGGCTCAGAGGTCTCATTCTCTGGAGTCTTGCTGCTGCGGAGGTGGGTGTGTGGAGACAAGGCAAAGGATAACAGGAAGGAGGGAAGAGGTTGCAAACAGGGGCTTCTTGGCTTTCAGTCTGACCCCGCATGGAGTGGAGGGTCATACTCAGTACTAGGTTGTATTTCCTGGAACTACATGCATAATTTTTACTATCCTTTGGTGGCAGGACAGCAATTCCAGAACTGGCCTATGACTTCAGTTGTAATGCTCAGAGACCCTCTTCTTGGTCCTACCCAAGTCCCCATGGCTGCTTCTGTCCTGCCACCCCCAGAGGTGAGAAGACCTTCCTCCTCTGAGAAGCTTCCTGGAGCAACAATCACTGGAGGTTTCCATTTGTCCCTTGACTGTTGCCATCTCAATGATGGTGTCAGTAGAGGCTCCTACCTCTCTGCTGCCATAGGTCTTTCCATCTCTCCTCAGTGTAAAGCAAGGGGCCAGTGCATGGAGAGAGGCACGCTATCCAACCAAGATGGATCGAATCATTGTATCCTTTCTCAGAAGTCTAATGCCAGAAAGACCAGAGCTTCTTGAGGGTGATGCAGGTGGCTGAGAGTCTGCTAGCGAAAGAGCTCAGAACATATACGTATACATATACGTATACACTTATCTTGACAGGTAAGGGAAACTGAGAGATATTCTAAGACCTTCCACAGGGACTCAGAAAACAAGCATCACACACACTTCAGATGCAAGGCCTCTGCTTTGGCCATTTGCTGGGAAGGAAGGCTGAGCTAAGCAGAGAGCACAGAGCAGCCAGGACTGTCTGGGTTGGACTCAAGCGGACAGCAGTACGCCCAGAGCACAGCTTCTTCAAGCTGCTTTGCAACGGCCAAGCAACCTCTCCTCCTTTCACCTCAGCACCACAAGACTCCAGGTCACTCTTTCAGTGACCTCTACCAAGGGAGGCCTGCTGTGACCTTGACTATTCCATCCTGGACAGGCCCCTGCCACCAACAGCTTGTTTACAGATCCCCTTTCTCACCTTCGTACCGTATAAAACCTTCTAGAATGTGTTCGGTTTCACCCCTTTGGAGCTATTTGAAAAATGTTGGTTATTTTTCTTTCTCCTCCAAAAACTTCATAGGAAAGAAGGAACTCAGAGAGGTTGGTACGGATAATGAGAAAAGCAAGACTAGGTGGGCTGTCACCATGTCCGAGGATTAGGAAGAAGAAATGTTTCTTTGTCCCCATCATTGCTGTCACAGAGAAACTGTTTCAGGTCATCCAGAACAAGGCGAGTCATTCGGGGTGGGGGGTGGGGTGGGGTGTCATGTGGCTCAGTAGCAACGACAGTAAAAACACTGTATCACACATAGTCCCACCTATAATCGGAAGAAGAACTTCTAAATAACCAGGGATATATTTTCAGAGGATGTGGAGACACGGTTCAGCAGTTAAGTGTATGTGATGCTCTTGAAGAGGACCAGGGTTAGGTTCCCACCTGGTAGCTCACAACCATCCACAACCCCAGTTCCAGAGGATCAGACGCCCTCTTCTGATCTCTAGGGGTACCCATCATGCATACGATGACACACACACATGCAGGTAAAGCACTTATACACAGAATACAAAACAAAATATTTAAAAATATTTTCTGAGTTGCTAGGGTCCTTGGAACCTAAGGCCTCACACTTGCTGGACAAGCAAGGACATTGTTTTCAGCCAGGACAATGTGTCAGAGATTGATCTTGGCTTTTCCAACCTATGATGCCTACAGTCTATAAGCCAAAGCTTGATGCCAGAGATAAGAATGTTGCAAACAGAAAACTGCCCATAGGAAGAGCCTGAAGAAACAAGATTTTCTGTAACTTCATAGGAGTCCTAAGGGTGTAAATTAAATCTGACTATTAATTTACTTTTGTGTGTTTGTTTGTTTGTTTGTTTGTTTTTGAGGCAAGGTCTTTGCGTTCCAGGTTAGCCTGGATTTCATTGTGTAACTGATGATGACCCTGAACTTCTGCTCTTTCGGCCTCTACCTCCAAGAGTTGGGATTACAGGTGTATATCCACAGCTGGTTTAGCTATACCCATTCTTGCCGTCCTGTCTTGTATTCCTATATTGGTATTCTGATAACACAGGATTCCATTTCTAGGGTTGTTTTGGTTTTTTTTGAGACCTGGTTATATTTAACTTAATTTTGCTATATAAGGTCTGGGTTAACACTTTTGATATTTCACACACTCATTTTCTGTTCTAAATATAAAGTCTTTATAGCAGACACCTTCTCTGCCCCGCATTATATAGCCTCAAGTGACCTAGAACTCACTATGTATACCATCTGGCCACGAACTCATTGAGATCCTCCACTTTGCCTCAAGATGCTGGGGTTAAATGTGTGTGCTACTATGCCTGGCTTGATCTTTCTTTCTTTCTTTCTTTCTTTCTTTCTTTCTTTCTTTCTTCCTTTCTTCCTTCCTTCCTTCCTTCCTTCCTTCTTCATTCCTTTGTTCCTTCTTCATTCCTTTGTTCATTTGTTCATTCCTTCCTTCCTCCCTTTCTTAAATGCAGTCCTCGGTGCCATTTTTCCACGAACCTAGCTGGACCCTCCACTGTCACTCCATTGTTCTGGGAACACTAGTACCTTGACCCTGCTTCGGGCCAGCAATATACAGTAGCTGCCCCCAGGCCCTTAGCATATCTTTCTCCGTTCACAGCTCCTGTCTTCCCTTTATTCTTACTCTCACTACTGCTACTCACGTACAACAGGCTTTGTCATGCCAAACTAAACCCTGGTGGTACAGACCTGAGCTAGTTGACACCATACAGGCAAAGTGTATGGAAACAAACATCCTCTCATGGATGCTGTGGTATGAAGGGTGCAGCTCCTTCCAAGGATAATGTGTAATGGTCAATCAAGGTTGCAAGTATGCTGTGCTGTGCTTTGACTCAATGTTCTGCTTGAAGGAGTAAGATTATATGGATAATCTTGCATATGCAAATGTGTATGTGATGAGAGCCACTAGGGAATTGTCTATAAAGATAAGACACTAGACAGAGCCAAAGGACATTGGCAAGTATAAGCCAATCACATGGGGACTCTCACTGCTCTTGCTTTACTTAAGATTGACAGGTACTGAACCCACTCTTTTTCCAGGAGTGGAGGTCCTATTGGTGGAGTTTAGTCCATAATTTTCCTCTGGCTGTAGGAACTCTTTGATGTATAATGAAATCTTGTCTTATCAAGAAGAATCAAAGTGAACAGGAGGCTAGAAATGGCTATTTCCATGAACAGAGCTTGAAGCTTCTAGGAACCTGAGTCTGGAAGCTAAGCCATGGATAAGAACCCTTGAGGATAAGACCTGCTGGTGTCAGACTGGGAAGTATGCCGTGGCTTGGTGAGCTTCCTTTTGGTTTGGGTTGGTATAATTGGGTTCCCAAAAGGAAAAGAACTGATAGAATGAATACATATTCAAAGGGAATTAAGTTGGTTTACAAAATGTGGCCATGGCAGCAATGACTGCCTTACACTGGAAAGGCTGAGAATCTGGCAGTTGTTAAGCCATGAGGCTGATGTCTCAGCAGTACCAACATGGCTCTGTAGTGTAAAAGTAACTTTTATTCACCTGATGTAATAGTAGTCTCTGAGGCTTATTGCCTCTGTCTGCTAACCTAGACCTAGTTCTGGAAGCTTCTAGCCTCCGCACACTATCTAGGCCTAGAATGTTTTCAGCCTCTGAGACTTATTCTGAATAAGCTCACCCCTTCCTAGTTCTTTCTGATCTCTGGCTGGCTGATTCAACTCAGCTGTTGTGGTTCGAGCTCCACTCCAAACTGACTGATTCAATATGGCTCCTCCCTCAGCCTCTGACTTTTGCTCTGCTTGGCCTCAAACTAACACTAACAATCTGTTCTAATCTTCTGGCTCCTTCTCATTCTCTGCCTCGTTCTGTCTTCACCTGTCTAGCTTGTGCTTGTTCTGGATTCAACCTGTCTCTGTAAAACTGCCTCTTCTCTCTCTGCACTGTCCCTTGAGTAGTTTCCTTTTCCTCTTCTTGTGAGAGTTGAGCTTATCCTATTCTGTCAAATCTTTCTCTGATTCATCACTTTGTCTGCTACTCAATTAGACAGCACTTTCAAACATGGGTGCTTCCTTCTATAAACTAACTTTACTTTCATTATTTGGGATTAAAGGTGTGTACCAAGTGTGTGTGTGTGTGTGTGTGTGTGTATTCTAGCTAGAGATGAAAGGTGTATGCTAAGGCTGAGCTACACCACAACTAGAAATAGGTTTTTTCAGTAAGCAACACACTCTCAGGGTTCACAGTATGATCAAATATCCTGCAACACTGTAGACCTAAGAGATTCTCAGAGAGCTGCTGGTCTTCAGTCTATGTTAGATTCCTAAAAAGGTTAGTTTTAACATCACTGAAGGAATGCCACAGTAACAGGATAGATGAACTTGCCAGTGGGTGCAAGTAGGCAAAAAGCAAAGTTTCATGTTATTGTTGCTTTTTTGTTTTCTTTTTTAAATCTCAAACATTTGATTTTACCAATCAAGAGTCAGAAACCAGATGCTGGGGTGAAAGCCTGATAGCTCAGAGAAGCAGAGAAAACACTCAGCTGACCTTCCCCTTCAGCTGATATCCCAAAAGTGCTCTCTCTCTCTCTCTCTCTCTCTCTCTCTCTCTCTCTTCCCTGTCCCAAAAACCCTTCAAACTGAATGACTCTCCTTTCTGCTTCCTGTCTGTCTCTCTATCCATTCTTCTGACTTCCTCTTACTCTCTATGTTTATTTCCCCCATGTTCACTTCCTGTCAACTGATTGCTTGCTCTGTTTCTTATGGCTGACTTTATTTAATCCTGTTTTGGTTTCCATTGCTATGAAGAGACACCATGACCAAGACAATTCTTGTAAGGGACAACATTTAATTGGGGCTGGCTTACAGTTTCAGAGGTTCTGTCCGTTATCATCATAGCAGAAAGCATGACAGCATCCAGGCAGACATGGTGCTGGAGAAGAAGCTGAGAGTTCTACATCTTGATCTGAAGGCAGCCAGAAAGGGTCTGACTTCTCTGTACTGGGCAGAACTTGGACACTAGGAGCCCTCAAAGCCTGCCTACACAGTGACACACTTCCTCCAACAAGGCCACACCTACTTCAACAAGGCCACACCTTCTAATAGTGCCACTCCCTAAGCCAAGCATATTCAAAGCACCACAGTGGTGGTATGTAGCAATCTCCCACACGGTAGTATGTTGAAGTTCTGTGTGTGTATATATGTATTTGTGTCTGCGATGCTCCTGGTAGGTAGTCTGTAAAACTAGAAAGAAAAGTTGTTTCTGGGAAGAAACTCATCCCTCTAGGCTGCTCTTGGAGAGTTTGACATTAATTACCATGTTCATAAGATGCACTGTTTGTTTGTTTGTTTGTTTAAGTTAAAAAATGTGTTACTTTCATTTATATATGTACATGGGTAGGGCATGTGTGTGTGAAGGTCAGAGACAACTTGTGGGTCCTGGGATCTTTAGCTCGGCAGCAAGCACTTTTACTGCCTGAGCCTTCTTTGCAGCTCCTGTTTTAATTCAGAGGCTTTGTTTGTTTGTTTGTTTTATGGTTTTGTTTTGTTTTTCTGAGACAGGGTTTCTCCATGTAGTCCTGGCTGTCCTGGCACTCACAGAGGTCTTGAACTCCCAGAGATCCACATGCCTCTGCCTCCCAAGTGCTGTGATTAAAGGTGTGTGCCACCACTGCCTGGATTAATTCAGATTTTAAATAAATAAATAAATAAAACCAAAATCTTGAGATTTGATCTCAGCTCATTCTTAGGAAACGCTGCTTCCTGGGGGAGAAACTTTATTGTGTCATTTATTGCATCAAAGTTCCCTTTTTGGCCTTAGGCCACCTTCTCTGTCTATCTCTGGCCACTTTCTTCCCACATGGTTCCTTCAAGCATGGTTGTTATGTCCCCATGGCCTTCTCTACACATTCTCTGCTCCGTGTCGAGCCCAGACTCTGGGAACTTCCCATCATCCTCTGGGTCTCCCTTTCTTGGTACACTCACAGTCCTTTGCTTCTGTCTCTTTCTTGCTACTTAGCACATTTGAGTGTCATTTTTATCGTGGTCAATAATTACAATTCTAAACAAATTCTGTGAGTGGCACTTTGAGGGACCAGCATTGTAGTCAGTGCTTGTCACTTGATGGGAACAGGCACCTCATAGCTGTCCCATGCATGAATGGAGGCAGGCTCAGATTCAAGCTTTTCACTGGGTCCCTTTGCCCTTGCAGCTGCAAATCCCTATCTATTCTTTGCCTCTCTGCTCAGTAACAATTAGCCAGGTTATAGCACATCTCCAGTTTCCAGTCAAGTCCAGATTTTGTTACCTCATTGCCAGCAGCCAAGGGGGGTGTCTTTCACTACCCTGAGATGTGTCTGAGATTTGGAACTGGTCCAGTGAGCCTTTCCCTACCTCTTTGTCTGCTGTGACACACAGCCTGTCAGAAGAATCTATCTGCTCAAAACTTGAAGAGTCGGGGAACAGGAGGCAAGTGTATGAGAACCACCATCCATTACCTGAGCATCAATCCCTACCACCTGACCACCTGCCCCTTGGGTAAGCCTTTTAGCCCAGAAAGCTGTCTGCCATCTATCTGGGGCATTACAGAAGCAGTCTTTCCAGAAGAGAGATACAGAGCTGTTATAGCTTATACTCAGCAAAGTTAGTCAGACTCTCCCAGGAAGACTCTGACTGAGGTCTGCCCAGCCACTGCTGAGAGCATAGTTAGCATCCTGGAAAGACCTAGAAAGACCTAGATGGTTGTTGACTATTGAACCATCAACCCCATCTCTGGTTTTCACCCTCAAAAGCAATAGCATGCTGTAGCTATAATGGCTGCTGGGCTCTGTAACAACATTGTGCCATTGACATTGGATTTATACTTCATGCTGGCCCATAGAGTACCAGAAAGACAGAACCCCCTGGGCTGATGCACTAAGGCAGTCTTGTGAGGTAGAGGTACCTCCATCTAAAGAGTGCACATAACCCTACATGAACCCAGCCCTACTTGGGGCACAGGTATTCAGTCCACTTGCCTTCTGGATGGAACCATTGTGCAATGCTCCTCTGGCTTTTCCTGAAGGTGCTTGCTGGATTTGGGGGATGCTGTCATTGCTTTTTCTCACTCCACTCCTTGGCTGCCTCTTCTAAACTAATACCTTCTAACCTTAAAAATTCTAGGAATTTTGAAACAGAGTGGTGTGGCTAGAGTGTCCCAGTCTCTTTCCTAAGTATGTGATTGGTATTGGGCTAAAGAAAGGAGAAAGTGGGCCCCAATTTAGAAGGAGAAGCCTTGGAGAGGGGAAAGGCTCTGAGAGGAGTTGCTACCTGGGAGATGATGAGTAGATGCTGGGTACAGATGAGACGGCAAGAGATACAGGGGATGCCAGGGGTCGCACCTGTGGGAGAGCTTTAGGTGGTTTGGTGTGGGGGAGGTTGTGGGTCTCCCCTCCTCCGTCTGCCTGGGACGCTGAGGACAAAGGAAGCAGAAGCACAAAGCAGGGTTCTGACAGTGAGTTCTGACAGATGGACTTCCAGAGACTTCTGCAGTGAGACAACTCTACCTGATTGTTCCAGGAACAGGGTGTATAAAGGCTTTTAGGAGTACAAGTGGAAAGGGGCTAATTGGTCATAATACAGTACCTAGTTATCACTTGGGCAGGAAGCCAGCACAGGACTTGTATGCTGAGTTAAACAACTCTGCACAAGGTCGTTCTCCAGATAAGGTCAGGCAGAGAAAGGGAGTCCTCCAGTTTGTTCTAAGCTCAGAGAGCCAGCCAGACATGGGGGGTGGGGGAGGAGGGCAGGCTGTGACCTTAATATCAAGGTTCTCTGACAGGACATAGATAGGCAATGGGGGGCTTGCTTTGTCCTACTAAGGACCACTTTTTCCAAGAAAAGTGATAGGGTTCAGAGGGATGTCGATGGCTTCCCTCCCTTGGAAGCTTGCAAAGTACTTTCTAGTACTATGGAAACTGGACCCCAGGGAGTTAGGTAAGATCTAGCAGGCTTGTGTTTTGTGTCAGCAATAGGGACTTGCCTTCTACCTCTGAGAGGGAACCAATGGCAACAGTGATAGCCTATATTGTTTGGGGAGTTACTTGGACTACCCTGACCAACAATACAAATGGAGGGTCTTCACGCCTGGCACCTGTGGTTTTGTTAGGTAGTCTATGGCTCCTGTGGGGAGCACCGTCAGTCTAAGTAGAATAACTTTGTATACACACACATACTCACACTTACATATATTATATATAATTTTAGGTAAATATAAAATAATATGATTCCTTGAGACTTTGCTAAACAACTGTGGTATTGTTTGTCCCTCTGGTTTTAGAATCAATAGTCTTATCCTACTGGGACACTTATGAACCAAAACTCTGGCCATTATGGCAAAACGTTCATATAGGTAAAATAGTGGCATCATATCTTGATAGTGTCTAACTGGACTTAAGGCCCACTTAACAGGAAGAAAATCATGCCTGGTACTAGAAACCTAGCTATCTGGGACTATAAGGTAATGGAGCTTAGAAGAGAATCTATTATTACTACTTTACTAAACCAGCGTAATTCCTAACTGCATTATAAAGCATCCTTATACCCACTTTTCTTTTCTATTGTTATAGTAAAACACCATGAGCAGGGCATATTATAAAGGGTTTAAGTAGGCTTCCAGTTCCGGGGGTCAGAGTCCATGAAGGTGAGCCAAAGGCATGGTGGCAGGAACAGCCGAGAGTTCACATCTGGAAATCACAAGCAGGAAGCTGAGAGGCACAATGATAACGGCATGAATCTTTTGAAACCTCCAAGTCCACCCCCAGTAACACAACAAGGCCACACCTCCTAATCCTTCCCAACCAGGCCCACAAACTGTGGACCAAATACTCAAATATGTGAGCTTTGGAGGACTGTGTGCATTCAAGCCATAACACCCACAGACAAGGATACTTCTTACCCTCCATGAAAGAAGCTTCTTTTTATAGCAAATGGAGTTTATTACAAAAAGCTACAGTTAGACTCAACGCAGAGATCAACAGATTCTAGGAAGTCCATTACTAACTGATATATCTTCAATACAACTCTTACACCAAGGGTCAGGGAAGAGGTGACAGAAAGATTGTAAGAACCAGAAGGCCAGGAAGTCTGGTGTAAAACTGTGTCTCCTAGAAATGGCTCTCTGAACAAGACCTAAACAACAACAACATGCATGTCAGCAGTCATGCTACCACAGAAGGGGGAAACTCTCACAGGGCCCACTCCTAGACAAAGAACTTCAGGCAACTAATGACTGTGGGAAAAGGGAGAATTTTAGACTCTCCCAGGAATGAGCTCCCTGATTGGTTATCCAATACTAAAATCATGTGCATACAAATAACAAAAGCAGACCTAGCAGGTTGTATTTATATATTTGTACAACTAACTATCTTCTGTCTGTCTGTCTGTCTTAGTCAATGTTCTATTGCTGTGAAGAGACACTGGGACCACAGTAACTCTAATAAAGAAAAGCATTTAATTGGGGTTGGCTTACAGTTTTAGAGGTTTAGTCCATTTTCATCATGGTGGGAAGCATGGCAGCGTTCAGGCAGACATGGGGCTGAAGAAAGAGCTGAGAGCAGAAACAGAAAGACCCATTGGGGCTGGCTTGTATTCTGAACACTCAAAGCCCACCCTCATCAACACCATTCTGCCAATAGAGCCACACATACTCCAACAAAGCCACACCTTCTAACTCTTCTCAAGTAGTGCCACTCCTTAATGACCATACATTTAAATCTATGAGCCTATGGGGGCCATTCCTATTCAAACCACCACTATCTGTGATGGCTATTCCTGGTTGTCAACATTTCTACATCTGGAATGAACAACAATCCAGAAATGGAGGGCGCACTCGTGATCCAGATCTTGAGACTGCAAGACTCAGGCTTCTGACTGGGATCTTAACATGGAGATCTTGAGGTCTAGTGGCCATGAAAACCTTAGACCCAGGCAAGGTAGTATACGCTTTTAATTCCAGGAGATCAAGGCAAGCAGATCTCTTGAGTTCAAAGCCACCCTGGAACAAAGCAAGTTCCAAATCCAGGTGTGGTTATACACACCTTTAATCTGGGCCACACCTTCTTCTGGAAGCCTACATAAGGACATTGGAAGAAGGAAGACTTATTCTTCTTTGCCTGCTTGCACTACTTGCCAGCACATCTGTTGGAACCTACCTCTTCAGGATTCCAGCTTATACAGAAGACCAAGTGAAACAACTAGCCTCGTGGGACTGAGCAACTACTAGATTCTTAGACTTCCCATTCACAGCTGCCCATTGTTGGGTTAATTGGACTACAGACTGTAACTCATTACAAGAAATTTCCTTAATATAGACATTCCATAATAGAGACAGTCCATAAGTTATGTGACTCTAGAAAACCCGGACTAATATACTATTTGTCTGTCTATCTGTCTGTCTGTCTGTCTGTCTGTAATAATAACCAAAGAAAAGGCCATCAATTTGAGAGCAAGAAGGAGGGTGGGTATGGAGGGATTAGAGGGAGGAGAGGAAAGGTGTAAAATGATATAGTTATATTTTAATTAAAAGATTTAAGACAAATAACTGGATCATTGATGTCCTTTCCAACTATATAGGCAACGTATAGTGGAGGGGCTGTTCTGCAAGGTAAGGATAGAAGAAAAATATTAATCTCTTGGCCTTTTATGTCAAGAATATTGAATTAGACCATTTCTTACATAATAGATGCTCAATAAACAGGACAAAGAAATGACTAAATATCCTTGCTTTCCCTTATGTAAAGTAATCCAATTCTTAAGCCTTCTAAGCAGCAAAAGGACATTTTCCTGCAAGGTATTGCAGATTATGAGGTTATGCATACAAAGGGGATTTGTAGATGTGACATCCTTCAGAAATATTTCTTATTATCTATTGTGATTTCGTTGTTTTGTTTGTTCGTTTTGTGTTTCAAGACAGGGTTTCTTTGTGTAGCCCTGGCTGTCCCGGAACTCACTCTTACAGACTAGACCATCCTCAAATTCACAGAGATCTGTCTGCCTCTGCCTCCAGAGTGCTGGGATTCAAGGAGCGTGCCGCCGCCACTTGGCTTGTGATTTGATTTTATGGTAAGGGTATGGAAACTATAAGCCCTGTCTCTGAGAACGCTGAATATTTGCTTCCGGGTTGAACGCATTTATTTAGCAGAGAAACTTCAAATAATATTTTCAGAGATTGCTCGGTAGCCACCATCTCAATAAGGATGATGAGAGTCATCAAATAATAATAATACTTCTTAAAGCAAAAGAAGACAAAAGCATCGTGCAGACACAGCTATGGACTTGATGGAGACAGCCAACCTACGGCCATGGATGAAGAGCATTACCCCATCTTACCTTCTTGTGGGATGCAGTACATCCAGAAATAAAAGACTAAAGACTTGCCATAAGGCCGGGCAGGGGTGGCGCAAGCCTTTAATCCCAGCACTCGGGAGGCAGAGACAGGTGGATTTCTGAGTTCGAGGCCAGCCTGGTCTACAGAGTGAGTTCCAGGACAGCCAGGGCTACACAGAGAAACTCTGTCTCGAAAAAAAAACAAAAACCAAAAAAAAAAAAAAAAAAAAGACTTGCCATAAGGGAAAGGTTAAAATCTTTCCTCTTCTGTGGAGCGCCTTTCCATTCAGAAGATTCCAGAACAGTAAAGTCCAGAGCTTGGGTTGTTTAGGAAGTTTCACTTCTGTGTGTGGTTTGGATTTGCTCTGAACATGCAGCGACTTGGTTAGCATCTGGGAGCTCCCTTGTCTGGAAGCAGTTACTTTACATATTGCTCCTGTTATAACCTTGGAGTTGCTCTAGGGATGCGGAAGTAATGGAATTTGTCCAGAGCTGAGAGTTTCCTGCAGATAAATGTCCTTTTCCTCCTAGAAGGCTTAAGAATTGTATTACTTTACATAAAGAAAAGCAAAGATATTTAGTCATTTCTTTGTCCTGTTTATTGAGCACCTATTATGTGTCAGTGACTGGACTAAGACTAGATAGATGAATAAAAAGGATCCACTGAGGTTGTGGAGATTGTCTAGGTGGTAAAACGCTCCCTGCAAAACATCAAGACCTATGTTGGAATCCCAAGGCAGGGCACAGCATTTGCTTTTAATCTCAGCCCTGGGGAGAAGAGGATCCCTGGGCTCACTGGCTAGCTAGTCTCATTCATTTTATGAGTACCAGGTAAAAAGCAATTGAAAAAGACATCAGTGTCAGTGCACATATATGAGCAATCACTATCACACTCATGCACATAAACACATAAGTGCATATGCACATGCAAGTGAGCGCGCACACACACACACACACAGAGTCTTTATAATCTTCATAATCAGATCTCAGTTGATGAGGCTGTACAATCACACGCTGGTTAAGTCAGCTACGATTTGGTTTATTGTGCCTAACGGTGAGTCCACAGAACTACAAAACCCGGGCAGGAAAACACTCAAGTTTTGTCTAGATGACCGTGGAAAAGGCAAGGAAACCTTCACTCAAGAGACTCCTGTGAGCCATTCAGAAGCAGAAGGCGGAGAAGTGAAAAGTGTGGGCTGAAGTGTGTCAGGTATTGGGGGAGAGGTTGACAGACTGGTGCAGCAAAAACAGGGAAGAGTCTGCAATGGTTCCCAGGGAAGTTCGGAGGGAAGCTGACAAGCTTCAATCTGGCTTTTAAAGAATTCTCCAAGCTGTGAGACCTGGCTAGGGGAGGATGCGGATGGGGTGAGGCTACTGTGTTATCCAGAGCCTATGAGCTGCAAAACTTCCACAATCTGCATCGACTTCCATCATTTCCAGAAATGGCCAGTCTCTTGGCCACTGGGCAAGGGTGAAATTGTCTTAGAGCAGCGAACCCTTCAGTTGCTTAATCAGGGAGCTGAAGGGTGTGTGTGCATCCAGGATTCAAAGACATACTCTCACTTGCCTGCTCATGTTCCAGTACTTTGTTGGCCCACACTTCAGGGCTAGAAAGAGTCTTAGTCACCAAGTGGGCATGGCTCATCTGATCCCGATGCCCTGCTCCCTATGGTAGTTGTTGGTCGGTTGGTGGTTTTAGGGCTCAGCCCTTGCCTGGTGCGTGCTGTGTCTTCAGGGCTGGCTGGGAGGCAGGATTCTGACCCTGGTGTAATGCTGGCCTTCAGGATGGCTGCAGGGTGGTGGGAATCGTGGTGCAAGGCGGAGTTTCCACTGGCTGCTTGCCACTGTTCCCAGTGCACACCGACACCCCACCCTACAGCAGGATGCCCTGCCCTGCAGAGCGGTTGGAAGTGATAAATACGTTTGTTTTTGCATTCGAACCTTTCCTGGCATGGGAGGAAAAGCATCTGCAGCAGCCTGGTCTTGCCATGGGGCCAGCTCCCACTTTCACTCAGTCTGGGCCCCGGGGGAACGATTACACTGGTTTGCTGGATCCTAGACCTCCAAGGGCAGGGGGTGGGGGGTGCTGAGATGAAGGGCTCCCCAGCTGCTTATCAACATCAAAGGTTTGTTAACCACACCACCCCCACATAATCAAAGCTCAGTTCCATCCCGAAGGCCTTGTTTTTGGCATTGTGCCCATGGATTGCCACCGGAGTGGTAGGAGGAGCAGGTATGTCTAAAGACTTTGGGAAACTGAGCACTTACCAGGTGTAAACACACTTGCTTTCCTTTCTCTGTTTAGCCAGGGGGAGAGAGACAGGCAATAGACACCATGGAGATTCCTGTGAACTCCAATCTCCAGATGCAGACCTATTTGGACAGCCCCTTTCAGGGGCTAGTTGAACACTGGTGAGCCAGGGGTTACATGTGCCAGGGCAATACTGGCTGCTTTGCAGGGCAGCTAGCTCTAGAGTTGCCAATGTCATTGTGCTACCTAACTATGGACAGGTATTTGCCAAATGCCTCCATGTGTCGAGTGTGCTGCTGCCACATGAACAGGAGACTTGTTTTTGAAGTTAGGCTGCACTGTATAGTAATAACCGAGGAGTTTGTTTGTTTGGCATGTGCTAATTTCTGAGGGTCAAAAAATCAAGGTATTAAAAACCATCTCATTCCTCATTGTCTTAACCTGGGTAGGAAGATACATCATACTCTGATGAGCATCAGAGCAACTGCCCCCCCCCGTTCTGTTCAAGTGGACGTTAAGGAGATCTGGGGGTGCGGGGAGGGGGTGCTAAGGCTTTGCTGAGGAAAGCGCATATCACTGCAGTTCAGAGTTCAGTTTGCAGGACTGGCAAGATGGCTCAGCAAGTAAAGGTGCTCGCCCTGCCAGCCTGCCAGCCTGAGGCAACAGGACAACCCGCAGAGCTGGTGTAAGGGTGGGAGAGAGAACTGACTTCACAGTCCTTCCCTGAGCTCCACCTATGTGCCATGGTACACACATGTGGTAAGCCCACTCTCACACACACACACACACACACACACACACACACACCAAATGCATATACACACAATAATAATACAGTTTAAAATGTTTTATTTGGGGTGGGATGGGGAGCCAGCTTCCTGCCTTCCCTAAGCTTAGTGTCTTCATTTGTAAGAGAGTAAGCACAAACATGATCAAGTTCATAAGGCAAGGGGAGAACTCACGCCTGATGCTGTCAGCTTGGTTGGACAGAGGAGTGTCTGGGAGAGCTTTAGCACACACTCCTGCCGTGTTCATGAGGGATAACTGAGGGAGAACCGCTCTGAATGCGGATGGTACCATCTGGTAGTCCAGGGCCCCAAGAAAATGAAAAGAGAAGCCAGCTAGAGAAGGCTTTGTCTCTCCCCCCCCCAACTCTTGACCAACACACATGAGCTGCTGCACCCCACCACATCATCGTTGTAATGCATTGAAACCTCCACAACCATGTCCCCCATATAAAAACTAGTCCTATATTTTTCACAGGTATTTGTTCAAAGAGCTTAGCACACGCAGGTGAATGAATATTCAGTAATGTAAGATACTCTAGAGTAAGCAGGTTTGAGTAACTATAGACATGGCGTACAAATCATGAAAATAGAGACGTGTGCAACGTGCTAACTCAGCTCAGGGGCAGTTAACGTCTTGAGAAAATCAGGGAAGGACTCACAGAAGAGGCGCTTTTCAGCTAGGTATTGAGGAATGGTTAAGAGTTCTTTAGGGAGAAAGAAAGATGGCGGCAGATATTCTGGAAGATGCCCAGAGCTTGCACAGAGGCAGAGAGGCACATAAGATCATGGTCCAATCTGAGAACCACAGGAGTTGTTTAAGGATAACATTTTCCAAAAGGATACAAATTGTGGCTCTGATGCAGTCAAAAAGTGAGGATCTATCAAAGATATCATTCAAATTGCTGACTGAGCTGGTCTGAATGAGAATGGCCCCTGCAGGCTCATATGTTTGAATACTTAGTCCCCAGTTGGTGGATCTGTTTGGAAGGATGAGGAGGCGTGGCCTTGGTGGAGGAGGTGTGTCCCTGAGGATGGGCTTGGAGACTTCAAAAGATTCATGCCATGCCCAGCATGCCTCTGAGCTCTCACTCAAGGCTTCCACAAGGCTTTCACTCAGCTATTATGGACTCTAGCTCTCTGAACTATAAGCCCAATTAAACTTTCTCTTTAAGTTGCCTTGGTGGTAGTGTTTTATTACAGAATTTATTAATAGAATAGTAACTAACACACTCACTGATCAACAATGAAACAAGGTGCCACGGATTTAAGAACATCAGTGTAGAAGTGATCAGAAATGCTGAAAAGCGGGCTGTAGCTCAGTGGCAAAGGGTCTCCAATGTCCCCATGGTCCTGGATTTGATTCTTCCTACTTTGCATATATTAATAAGCAAACAGAAAACAAAACAAAAGGAAACAATCAAAAACCACTGAAATCAATGTGCCAATGGGGGTAAAAGTGGCCAGTATCCTCAGCGTCCAAATCTTTTGTGTCTTGTTCACTAGTCTACACCTTGTCCCTAATTTGTTTAGACAGTGGCTGTTCTTCAGCTGTTCCCACTGACCCCCCAGATCCTACATCTGCAGGAACATTTGCATGCACACACTCCACTCAGTCTTCTTCCTTCTCTGACTTGTGCTGGCAGAATATTGACCTCCTCAGAATCCACTTGCTTCCCTTGTCCTGTTACTGGTAGGTTTGATGCCCAGAGAGTGGTACAAGAAAGAGGCTGGGGTAGCTCTTTCTCCAGCCATGCTCTGCTGTGTACAACTGACAACTGCCATTGCCAAGACCCCACAGCAATCCCTCTGTATCCTGTCTTATAAGAGGGAGAGACAGGTCACAGATTCAGCCATGACCCATCAAAATTCCTATGCTGAAGTTCTAACAGAAGGTAACTTTGATAAGAAGGTCTTTGAAGATGTAACTTGTTAGGATGAGACCAGACTCCAGTCTACCTGACAGCCTTCAAACGGAGAAGATTAGGGCACAGGTTGGCAAGCAGAGAGAAGCCCAGATGATTGCTGGGAGTATGCGGTCACAAACCAAACCAAGTAGCTACTCCAACTTGGAGAGGGTCTCCCCCAGCAGTTTCAGCAGCAGTCTGGTCCCAGTGATACCCTGACTTCACACTGTGAACTCCAGATCCCTCTCTCTCTCTCTCTCTCTCTGTGTGTGTGTGTGTGTGTGTCTGCGCGCGCGCATGCACCATAGCACATGAGTGTGGCAGTCAGAGCACAACTTTAGGTGTCTGTCCTTTGATCTTGAATGACACAGAGTCTCCAAAGTTTGCTGCTGCAAATGCCAAGCTAGGTGGCCCTTGAATTTCTGGACATTCTCTGGTCTCTGCCTCCCATCTCACTGCAGGAACACTGACATCACAAGCATCACTGTGCCTAGCTTTGTATGCGTTCTTGGGATTTGAACTCAGATCCTCACTCTTGCTCAGCAAGAGTAAAAGACCCACGGAGTCATCTGTCTGTCTAGTCCCAGCATGTTCTTTATAGACGGCACCGTGCCAGAGGGAAAGATGGTAGCAGGAAACACACACAACCTAATTGGTGTTTGCATGCTGGCCAAACTCTTAAATGTCAACAGTTGAGACACTTAGCAGTCTGGGTGACTTCCTGGGCACACTCGACCCTCAGGCTGCCATCTGTGTAGTAGGCTTTTTCATTCCTGTGGGGTCTTTACAACATACGGGAAGAGCAGAACAGATTTCACCAGACACTCTTGCCTGTGCTGACTCTTATCAGAAGGGCCTGTGTACTGAGGAGTGTCACATCCCAACAGCCCTTGCAAGTTGGAAACACAAATATCTCTTTCTCCCAGCAGCCCTTCCCACTCTCCTTCATGCCAGCGTCTAAACAAAGGTCAGCTTGTATGCTTTGGCTGCGTTTCCAGATTTCTCCTCAGAACAATACAATGAAAAGATCTCTTCTTAGCCTAAAAGTCTTATTTATTTTCTCCCCTCAAGACAAGACACATCATTGATTATGACCTGGGGTGATTACGAGACACTTGCATAAGGTTGGGCTGTTGGTAGATGTCCGCTCTGTTCATTTCTCAGGCTTGAAAGCCCAGCAGCTTGTTCCTGTAACTTATGGCACTTACTTAAAAGCCACTTCAAGACCGGCATAAAGATGAGGATGCATGCTTGTAATTCCACACCTTCGGAGAGTGAGGTAGGAGGATTATGAGCTCAAGACAAGCCCAGGTTACACAGTGAAGTTTGTGATATATCAGATCATGTATTAAAAGCTAAAACAAGGGCTAGAGAGATGGTTCCGTGACAAAAAGCACTTGTACTCTGCCAGAAGACCCACGTTCAATACCTAGCACCTGTGTGGTGGCTCATAATGATCTGTGACACATTGGACATCGGGTGTGTGCATGGTGTGAGGACACATGCAGGCAAAGCACCCAAACACATAAAAGAAACATGATTAAAATGAAACAAAATCAAACAAAAAGCTTGGCATGGTGGCTGAGTGGGGAAAGACAGTCGACACCAAGCCTGACCACCTAAATACATCCCTGTGACTCACATGATGGAGAGACAGATTCCTACAGATTGTCCTCTGACCTCCGTTAATGAATTGTGGTGCGCAAGCGTGCGCACACACACTCTAAACACGTAAATAAATAAGTAAAATATCTGAAAACATAAGTCTTTTTAATGTGTTCCCTTCCGGTGCGTCCTCTCCACAGACCATTGTGCCAAACAGCGAGCTTTGTGCTACTCACAGAAGCTTAATAAGGTCTACAACGCTAAATTTCTTCCACACTGTGACTTGTGACTAGTAGAAAAAACAAACAAACAGATAAATGCTTTTTATTTTAATATTTTTCATTTTTGTTTACAGCAGGCGATTTGCCCTTCCATCTGGGGATCATTTTACAATTTTTTTTTTTTTTTTTTTTTTTTTTAAGAAACGATTACTGTTCTTTGAAGGTGGAATCACCAACCTGTAGAGAAGGCAAAAAGGTCCACTCCTTCCCCAGACAAAACCTTCTTGTCTTCTAGAGTCCCCTATAGTTCCTGGAGCAAGGGTCCTGTGCACTTGGTAGAGGGAGCAGAGACCACACCAGGCTCTTCTCATATTAGTCAGTGTTTTAGCTTTCCATAGCAGCTGAGGCAGTGAGCTAATGAGAGGTCAGAATCTGAAGCCAAGACTTAGCAGCAGTGACCCTTCTGGAGGCTGATAGGTAAACCACTCCAGGCCTCCTCTAGCTTCTGGCAGGTGCCAGCATTTCTCCAGGCACCTTGCTTGCAGGTCAGACACTCTAGTCAAAGTCTGTCCACACGTGGCCCTATCCTCTGTGTTTCTTTCTGAACCTACCTCTCTTGTTTGAGACAAGGTCTCATGTATCTCAGGCTGGCCCTATCTTGATCTTGAACTTCTGGCTGTCTGGCCTCCATTCCCTTCGTACTAGAATTACAGGTGAGTACCACCATGCAGCCAGGGCTTTGTGCTCTACCCAAGTCCTATAGTTTCCCAGTCCCCAAAGTTCCCTCTTCTTACAGGGATACAAGCTATAAAGTGGGAGTTACCCTAACCCAGGGTGACCTCATCTTAACATCAATCCATGTGTGCATGTAGACGTGTGCGCGCGTGCGCACATACACACACACACACACACACACACACACACACGCGCACTCTAAATACATAAATAAATAAGTAAAATATTTGAAAAAATAAAATATCAAGCCCAGGATCTTGTGCAGGTAAAACATATGTTCTACCACTGGGCTACACCTTTATCTGAATGTGGTTTCCTTTGTACAGACTTGTTTTCCAGTTAAGCTTCCTGTCAGAGCATCAGCAGCTAGAAGGACTCCAACACACCTTTGGTGGGGGTATGGAGGAGGAATGCAATTCGCTCCAGCAGCACAGTGTCTACCGTCCACAGTATTTTGAAACTGAAGAGAAGTTCACACATGGAACAGCCAAATCCTGTTCCTGCTCCCTCTTTGCCTGAGCTGTCTACCTTCAATATCTGGTTCTTTCATCCATTAGTGGCACAGTCAAGTGCCCCCCACACCGGTAATTCTGTGGGGATCAAGTAGTTCAACCATGGGAGACACAGTGCCTGACACAGAACCAGCCATAATAATGCCTTGTAACACCCTTCCCCGTCTCTGTATATGTCCAGTCAGCCTCACAGGTGACAGAAAGGGTCATATGGGATACTTGACGGGGGAAAACGACACTTTCATCTAGTGCAGATGAGAATGAATACTTCCGTTTGGTTGTGTTTGCTCTGTTCCATAGCCCCAAGGTTTCTTACATAAACACACAGAATGATACCTTCTATTTGAACAAGGCTTCTCATTTTCAAAGCGTTTTCACTGGATACCCATAAAACCCCAGAGAAACTGGCAGGCTGGGCATTGATGACCTTGTTTTGTAGATAAGGAAACCCAGGCAAAGGTTGAGAGAGTGGAGTTAAATCAGCTAGTGCCTGCTCACTCATTCTGTGCTATTTTTCCTTGGCAACAGGGTCCCTGCATTAATCAAATAGCAATTTAGCCAGGAAAAAAAAAAAGATATTCCAGATTCCTCTCCTGACATGGCTGGCTAGTGACATGTCAGCTGCAGTGTGGGCAGGGAGGGGGACTTCCAAGACAGCCCTCTAAAGCCTATTTTTATCTGGCATAGCCCTTTGGCCACCAACTCACAACTGTACCGTGTATGTGTGTGTGTGTGTTTGTGTGTGTTTGTGTGTGTGTGTGTGTGTGTATGTGCCTGTGTGTGTGTGCTCATACATATATGTATATATGCTAGTTTTCATCTGCAGCCTAAGGCTTGGTGACTGCATTTGAAGGACATTGGTGAGAGCTACCCACTCTAAAGTGACTGGAGATGTCTCTTGAGTGTCCATTAGAGTCATCAGTTAGCACAAGGGCTGCCAGAGAGAATTGACAGTATAGACTGACTACAAATATTGTAAAGGCATCTTGCCCTAACACTGAGGCAGTGCTAGAGTAGGCTCACCAGCTTCCCCTTTGGAGAGATATAAGGGTCAAGGGTCTTTCTCCTTCCAGGTCCTGACAGGTGCCAGCCATGCACTCTGAGCTGACGATTGTCATCACTTCTGCTCTCAGTATACTCTGCACATCATGCTATGTATGTGAGCTGTGACCTCGGTGAACTCGGTGAACTGTGACACTTGTTTGGTTCTTGTTTATTTACAGAGAGTTGTATACAGGAGACTTCCAAAGGAGACCTGACTTGGTGTTCACACCCTGACAGTGAGATTGTTGGGGAAAGCCAGGGCTCCCATGTCAGCTGAAAATCACCATTATCTATCAAAAATCACTGCACAAGCATGAATGGCCAAACTGACTTGTGTGACTGTCAACATCCTAGTTTCCGTGTCTGAACGGTAATGAGAGCAGAGGAAGACAATGATTCAAACGCTGCCAATCAGGCCCTTTCTCGTGCCAGTTTGGCATTAACACTGAAAAATATTGAGTTCTACTTATTGCTAAAATGAAGGTCATGCCGACCCAGGATGGAGGCTATGTGGGTGGTCGAGTAAGCAAGTGTGCTGAGAGGAGCAGACACATGCACAGAAGCAGGCTAGAGGCCCCTCAGGATGACAGTGTGAGGGAGCAAGAGCTGAACAGCAGGAAGCTACATCAACTCCCGATGGCTATTTGGTTACAAGCTTCAGTTCCCCAGGATTGTCTGACTAATCTTTCTGTCCCCAGAGAGCCATCATGCCCCTGTATCTGTACACTAAATGACTCATGGCAGTTAAAATGGTTTCAGTTACTTTAACCAAAGGACCCAATGCAGTTCAACATCATGCTGAAATGTATATTAATACCCCTCAAAATGGTTTGTGCATCTGTAGGCTATGCATTTCTTCCAAACTCATTACTGTAGATCATGATCAGAAGCAGACTTGTGCGACACACAGCATGGTGCTCATTCTCAGTTCCACCAGCATATGCACCCCTCCTTCCTGAATCTCTCTTAGCACTATTCTTTCTCAGACTCCGAAGTAATTTTGAGGAAGTTTTCCTTACACCACACAAACCAGTGATAGAAAGAACATGTAACTGTTTTCTTTAGCATAAGGGCTTCAACAGCGCCCAGCCAAAACCATTCCTTTAAACTTCCAGAACTACACAGAGAAACCAAAACTAAAACAAAACAAAAACTCTTCCTATTCACCAGTCTTGGCTATTTCCTTATAATAATCAAAAACAGACTAATTCACATGGAAGTTTAGCTCATGATGAGGACTCCAGATACTTATTGGACATCTTTCCTGGGTTACCTGATTGAGTACAGGGCATTTATTCTGCGTGGAGAGACCCAGGTCAAGCTTAGATTCTGACTCTTGTCTTGTATGCTAACTTTTCCTAGGAGATATAAACAAACATTTGCTTACTCACTCTAGATAAGGCACCAACAATGGGCCAAGGACTGAGTCCATCCAAATTTAGATCTCTGAAGAAAGGTCTTATTTCACAATTGTTAACTTTTTATGTCATTGCTGAGGGGTCTTTTGAGCCCCATGAGCCCCACTCCCATGAGGGAATGTCTGTGAGCCCAACTGAGGAGGGTCTCAATTGGTATTCTCAGGTACTCTGATTTCAAGACCTCATTAGCCATACAGTGCCTGGGATACAGTTCCATAATATCAGTAAGTAACTTAATCTGTTTGAGCCTATCTAAATCGTTATCAAAATGAGGGAATTCGACTAAATTTTCAATCTCTCGTTGCTCTCGTGGGACAGTTCTGTAATGGAAGGAACTATGGAACCAATTTTAAAACCTCAGAGGGGTCAACACGCAGGAGGGAGTGTGCAGGCAATTGTCTTGCACTTACACAGATGAAAAATACTTCAGGAAAAATGGTTTACTTTCTTGAACGAAAAGTCTACTGACTTAAAAATGTGAGCAGGGCCTGTAGGCATAGAGAGGCTAGGACAGGAGGATAATGAGTTTAAGGCCAGTCTGAGCTCTAGAGTGAGTTCTAAGCCAGACTGGGATACATAGAGAGAGATCCTGCCTCAAAACACAAAGAGACAGATCAGGAAGTATGGTATTTTTATGAATTGTAATTTGATTATGATTAACCTTAATGGTCAACTTGATTGGGTTAAAAGTTTCCTCAAAAATCGGTGAATCACACCTCTGCATGAGACTATTTCCGATGAGGATTGGTCTAGGAAAGAGGACCTGTCCTGCATGTGGGGAGCACCGTCCTGTAGGTTCCCAGCACAGATGGAATAAAAGAGGAAGAAGGAGAAAGCTGACATTACAGATATTTTCTCTCTTTGCTTCCTGGCCACCATGATGTCAGTGTTCTGTCTACTATACCCTGTCTACTGCCATGAGTGGAACCATTAGCTGTGAACCAAAACAAATCTTTGTTCCTTTAAATTGTTTGCATCTGGTATTTTGTTACATGAATGAAAATTCCAATAGTCTGATTATCTATGTGGATGTCTAAGAAGGGAAAGAGTGTCTACAGTGAAGGTAAGGTGGCACAAAAGAACGACAATCCTCCTCCTTAAGTGAGGAGTCTCAATTTTCCATCCTTCTCTATCATTAGAAGTAACCCATTAGCACTCCTTTGCTCCCTACCCCCAACACCACATATAAGTTAGTTACTCTTCTTTTGTAAAACTCATCTTGAAATCAGAGCTGCTGAATGCCTAGCCCATTCATTATTATTATCATAAGCATTACCTCATCTTTAACACAATAGGCAATTTAATTCTTTGTTAAAGATGATTTATGGTTAGATTAGCTACATTTCTCATTGCTGAAACAGAAGATCTGACAAGAAACAACTTAGGAAAGGAGGTACTTATTTTGATTCTTGATTGGAGGGAACAGTCCATCATGGTGGAGAAGGCAAGGCAATGAGGGTGTATGACTGCCAATAACACTGTGTCTGCAATGAGGATGTGAGGCCCCAGGCAACATTGTATCTGCAATGAGGATGTGAGGCCGCAGGTAACATTGTATCTGCAATGAGGAAGTGAGGCTGCAGGTAACATTGTATCTGTTGAGGAAGTCCGACCACAAGTAACAGTGTGTCTGCAAGGAGAGTGTAAGACATCAATAACATTGTGTCTGCTGTCTGTGGTCAGGAAATGTGATGAATGCTGGTCTTCTGCTAGCTCGCTTTCTCTCTCTCCCTCCCTCCCTCCCTCCCTCCCTCCCTCCCTCTCTCTCTCTCTCTCTCACTGTCTGTCTTTATCATCTGTCTGTCTGTCTGTCTATCTATCTCTATCTCTCTTCTTTGGGATTCAAGCCACTGAGATGGAGTTGCCTACATTCGAAATCTTCCCTTTTTTAGCTCAGACACAGCCAGATTCACAGACAAACTCAGAGGTGAATTTCCTAGGTGATTCAAATATCGGTAACAAAAACAACTTAGTACTTGAGGAAACAAGGTCCAGGGGGGTGAATTAGCTAGCCCAAGGCCACATATCCAATACCTGGCAGAGCTGAGGTCAGAGCCTTCTACCCTTATAAACCCAGAGAATTTCATGAACTCCAGGCAAGGAGACTTCTGTAGAGCAAATGTGAACTCTACATAGTGAGAAGGGGTATTTGGTTAAACGTGGAAGACTTAAGCCTGTCTGTTCCAAATTCTGATTAGAGATTCCAAACAGCAAGGAAAGGGATATAAATATATGAAATCAGACACACTGACAGGAGCTGTGCAGAGTTTGAATTGTCTATTCTATTTAGGCAGATGCAGAGCAGATGGAGAGGTGGTGGCTGGCTTTGCCTGTGAAACACTACCAAGGCCAAGTGAACCACTCTCAGCAAAAACCCAGAAAGGCTGACATTCTGTGGTGCCTTGTGTTTCAGCACACTGGAAGAAGCTGACAACCTAAAGCTAGCCAGCTGCTTAGGGGTCTGGATTCTCTCCTCTGCCATCTGCTTGAAGAAAGTTGGAGGGTTTTCTCAGAGATACTGATCCCCAAGAGCTCTGGGCATTGCCTCAGGATACACAGAGAGGACCAGGAGTGAGGTAGTGGTGGTGGTGGTGGTGGTGGTGGTGGCGGCGGCGGCAGCTCTCACTGGAAAGTCCTTGTGGCTGATTGATGGATGGTCACTGCACCCAAGTGTATATCCTACAAGCAGAAGGCAAGGATTTTTGGGAGAACCAAGAGACAGAAAGAAAAGGCCACTTCAGTGTCCCACTTGAAAAGCCCACTTCACCAAGTTGCAGTCAATTTGCTCTCACAGCTGACAAGTCTGCACACAACACCTGACAGCAATCCACAGTCAGGATTTCAATCCACAGTTTGGATCTTAGGACTCAATATGAACGGGCTGTTTTTAGACATCAGTACCAGATTCTGGAGGAATCCAACATGAAAAAGACTCAAGCCATTCAAGTGAGAAAAAGAGATTTAGGAAAAATGGGAACAATTCAGGGAACAGAATAAAACTTTGCAATCACATGCACAGAACTTATTTAATATTCTTAGAGAGATAAGAGATACCCATTAATCAAAATGGCATGCTTTGATTCAGGGACCATCAAAGAACAAGGAAGAAGAGCCTAGAGAAGTTAAAAATAGAAAAACTTTTAAATGAACAAAGTGAGACTACCTCGCAAGAAAATTAACAAAAAATGAGGGTGGACAAGAGTGAAGAAGTGACAGTAAAATGAAAGAATTGATCCAAAAGGGCTAACATTCACAGGCAGGAATTCCAGAAAAAGACAGAAGAAGGGAAAAGTGACAAAGTGATACCAGAAATCTTCCTGTGGGTTTGGAAAGATCCACAGCAGTTCCCATCACTTATCATTTCAAAGCGGCCGATGCAAAGACCCAAATCACTTCCTAGAGAGACAAAACACACTCCAGACTAGGGCTGGGGATGACATGGACTTCAAGCTGCAACCTTAAGGACCAGAAGACAAAGAAAGGGACATGACAGTGTGTTTTGTCTTTGGAGCATGTTGATTTAACCCAAACAATTAATACATCTTTTTGTTTGTTTTGTATGTTTTGTGTATCAGCTCTGGCTCAATTTGGAACTCAATTTGTAGACCAGGCTGGCCTGTAACTCAAAGAGATCCTATCTGCCTCTGCCTCCCAAGTACTGGGATTAAAAGTGTGTGCCATCACACCTGCCTCCCCCTTACCTATTTTTTTTAAAGATTTATTTATTTATGTTATGTATGTGAGTACATTGTCACTGTCTTCAGACACACCAGAAGAGGGCATTGGATTCCATTACAGATGGTTGTGAGCCACCATGTGGTTGCTGGGAATTGAACTCAGGACCTTTGGAAGAGCAGTCAGTGCTCTTAACCACTGAGCCATCTTTCCAGCCTCCAGTTAATATATCTTTCTTGAGAGAGGGGAGAGAGGCAAAATAGGAAGAAGGGTCATAGTCGTCTATGAAAACAACAGTGATTTCCTTAAACAATAAATCAAGAGCAGTACATGCATGCTATTATATACCCAAAAGAAGCTACAGCCCCAAAGGTCAGGTCACAGGAGGGAGGCAGTTGGAAGACTTGGGTTGCTGTACTTTCCAAATGAGCTGGATGATGTAAGCTATAGAAAATATCCTGTTCCTATTTCTGTGCCCAGTGTGGTGGTATTATCTTCTTGTAGGAGGCAGGGGAGCTTGCGTGTACATGTGTGCACATACACCCACACCCACACCCCACTCTCTCATTAGCAGCACATCATGTTAGGGGATCTGTATCTCCCCTTATTCAGGGTACAGAGTCTTATGGAACAAAATGCTTACATAACTGGAGGGAAGAAAAAGTCTCCAGCGCAACATTGTGCCTGAAGTCCATGAAAGTACATCAAATATAGGAGCCTTTCTCTTTGTTTCATGGAGACATTTATGCACAGCTCTTTGCTCCTCACATGATACATGGGGGAATCTCATTGCCCCGCCCCCCTGTGTCCTTACCCATGCTACTTAACCTGGGAGCAACTTTATTGGCAGTTCTACTGGACAGTGGGTAAAGCCAAATTTGCCTCAGGCGTTCTACTGATTGAATAATTTTTCCTTAATATTAATATGGATTGAGTCTTTTAAAAGTCAGTGCAACTCAATTATGACTGAGTTAGGCTAGGCTGATTCTATGACAGACTTCAAACTGGCAGTTTAGGAGATTAGGCCTAAATCTCCATTTCCAAGAACTGGGCAAGTGCAGGCAAGTCAGTTATTGAAAAGGAAACAAAACAAAACAAAACAAAAAACCAACAACAACAACAAAAAACAGGCTTCAGGTGTAAGACTCTGGGGAGTCTTAATTTACCTGAGACCCTCCGAGTGAACACATGGAGTTGGGGATTAATGCAAAATACAAGAGAAATTTATTGATTAATCAGCATGCTGAGGTCACTCTGCATAACAAGACGGGAGAGCGACCTCATGGATCCTGTTCAGGGACCTTATATAGGATTTTAGAACAGCCGCCATTAGGTACAATGTGATTGGCAGAACAGTGTGACTTTTAAACTGATTGGTCTTTAGGAAATGAGGTAGCAAGGGCTTAATCAGCCCCTCCCTTCAAGCCTACATGCTTTCTAACCTGTTTCTTCCATGTGCTTGGAGGGGGGAGGGGACCCTGGTGGAATATCTCAAAGTTTCTGAGCTGACCTCTCACAGGTAGCTAGTCAAAAACTGCCCTGCCCTCAGAAGTTACCTGTTTCTAGACTTCCCCAGCAACAGTTTCCAGCCCTCCACACCCCAGCAATGGGTCTGGAAAATACCTAGAGTTAGAGCCAACAGATTAAGATAGAGGTCACTACCCTTCCCCAGCATTTCCCTAATGTGCTTTAAATTGGGTCTGTGAGCTCACTGGGGCATCTCCATCTTGGTAATGGGAGACCCCAGCATGATGGACTTCTGCAGATGTCTTTGCTTTTGTATACTATTTGAGTCCCAAGTATCATTTTTCGGTGAATCATGGGCCCTTACATGACAAGTGAAAGTTTGAGAGTTAGATACAATTGTAATAAATACTTCCAGAAGTGGGTATGCCAAACCAGGCATAGTGGCACACATCTATAATTCTTGCATTTAAGAAGTTGAGATGCTCAATGTTATCCTTTGCTATATAATGAGTTTGGGGCCAACCTGGGCTACATGAGACCCTGTCTGAAAATTTTTAAAAGTTTCAGTGAGTTGGAGAAGCTGGAGTAGGCAGTGGCCTTTCTTCATTCTCTCAACAGCTGTTGTTTTCTTCTGTTCTGGTGCTGGTTTTTTGCTTGTTTGTTTGTTTGTTTGTTTTGGTTTTTGTTATTTTATTCTAAGTTGTAATAGACCCTTAGATTTTAATAGACGTATCTCTTGAAAATGCTCAGAGAAAATAAAGAATTAAAATATGTGCTGTGGATCCTGTCTGGAATTTGTGTTTTCAAAGCCTCACTGAAGCTGTGGCTTCCCTGGCCTTTTCTCCTGCAGCCCTGTGGCCACTTAGGGAGGTGTGGAGGAGACTACCAGAGATCTCCCACACTAGGGTAGGGGGTAAGGTCTGGGGGAGGGGCCTTCTCTGCAGGCCTACAAGGCCTGTCCTTCTGCTTCATGCTGTGAGCTGGGCTTTTTCTCAAGGACTTGAAATCCAGCATCTCAGGGCCTCCAGGACAGAGCTCTAAACAAGATGCCCAGGTTGTTCTTTCTACAGATGGCCTGGATTTCCTCAGTTTCTCAGTCTCTATCTCTGTCTCTCTCTCTCTCCTTCTCTCTCCCTCTCTATCTCTTCCTCCCTCCCTCCTTTCCTCTCTCTCTTCACTCCTCCCTTTCTTCCTCCCTCTCTCCTTTTTTTATGTGCTCTGATAAACACCGTTCTGTTTTGTTTTCCAGCTAAGTATTGAATCCTTTGGGCAAATTAGAACTGGAGAAGATGGGAGGGTCATATTGTCTAAACCTTATTGTTTACAACCCTCCCAATGATCTAAAAGAGAAAAATGCTAGAACTGTCCAGAATTAGATCCTGGCTCTGTTTAATTAAGTGCACACCAGCCTAGTCCAGCCCCAAACCAGAGTGAGTGGGTGTAGAAGTTGGTGAAAGCCACCTTTATCTGATTAGGAACATTCACTAACATTTGAAAAGCAAATCCATGCCTCCATTCTGCTTCTACTTGTCTGCTTGCAGGAAGCTTGTCCAGGCTCTGATTTTCCTTCCAGAAGATTCCTCTTGAGGTGTGTTTTTACACTAACCGATGAAAATAAATCACCCTGGTCTTTTGTATAATAGACTGTCTAGAAGATTGTAAGAGATGCTGGTGTCTCTGTAGTGCTTACCACAAACAAAAGGCTTGTGCTTTTAGCAGCTGCCCAGCTAGAGAGGTTTGGTAGAAATTTTCAGCACATGCAGTGGAACCTTATGGACCACTCTTCTCCTCTGTGGCTTCCAAGTCTTAGCTTCTCATGTCCATGATGACACGTGTCTGGCCAAAGTAATGTTTTCTTAAAAGGAAAGTGGGAAAAGAGAAGCTGAGAGTGGGGGAATAGTGTCATCAATAGGGTGATTTCCTGCCAGGAAGTGGTGGAGCATGCCTTTAATAATCCCAGCACTCAGGAGGCAAAGGCAGGTGGGTTTCTGAGTTCGAGGCCAACCTGGTCTACAGAATGAGTTCCAGGACAGCCAGGGCTGCACAGAGAAACCCTGTCTCGAAAAACAAAACAAAACAAAAAAAGGGGGGGGGGATTTCCTTGCAAACAGAGAGGACCTGAGTTCAAGCTAAGTACAATGGTACACTCTGGGTATCTCAGCACTGAGTGGTGGAGACTGACAGATCTTGGGCTGGGTGAATTCTAGGCCAGTGAGAAACTCTGTCTCAAAAACCAAAATGGATGGTACCTGAAAAGAAAGGACCAAACACACACAGAGAGAGACCCCACATACATGCACACACCAGTTTCTTAGTTTGTAGTTTGGGTAAAATAGTATAATATTTAAAAGAAATCTTTCAGTTTTATGTTGCTTTTCTGCAGTATTGTAACAGGATGTACATATTTATCAGTCCCTACTTCTTGCAAAGGAATCAAGAAAAGGGAAGTTTAAGCCCATCTTCTTCATTCAACACTGTTTCCTAAACAATAAGCAATGGGATCATTGAGTTCAGGCATCCTGACTACAAAACTACACTTGGAGACCTCTTGTCCCTTACATTTTGAGTATCACAGAATTAGACAGCCCGAAATCCCATGTCTTCTCACCATCTTATCATCTTATGGTGTGAGGGCAGATTTGAGAATCTGAATATCCCCCCTTCTCTTTTCACCTCCTAGGCTCATCCCAGGAGTCTTGGTCCTGAGCCCCAGAGAACCTTGCCCTACTTAGCTGCTCCGAGTTATGGATGCATCCATTTTTTGTTCTCTTTCTCTCCAGCATCCTGAGTGGCTAGAGCTTTTAATGGAAGTGGGGGAAGGAGTGGAAACACAGACTCTTAAAATTAAATTATCTTCTGTGTCATTATGACAAAATACCCAAGAGAAACAGTTTATGGATGATTTATTTGGGGTCATGGTTCCAAAGTTGGAACTCCGTCATGTAGAGAAAAGCACAGTAGAGTGGCTTTAGTCCGTGACATTAGGAGCTTGTGGCAAAGGCTGGCTGTTCTAGTCTAGAAAGCAGAGAACAAGACTGAAACCAG
Source organism: Rhynchomys soricoides (assembly GCA_019843965.1). Lineage (NCBI taxonomy): Eukaryota > Metazoa > Chordata > Mammalia > Rodentia > Muridae > Rhynchomys > Rhynchomys soricoides. The sequence continues at coordinate 5,358,244 of JADRCH010000029.1, read as the reverse complement.
GGACCACATATAACCTTTGAAGGGTAAACTCACTTCTGACAATTAGATCCCACCCCCAATGGCTCTCAGCCTCCCCAGTCGTGTCACTAGCTAGAGACCACCTATTGAAAGCATGGACCTGTTGAGGGATGTGATGGTTTGTACATGCTTAGCCCAAGGAGTGGCACTGTTGGGAGGTGTGACCTTGTTGGAGTAGGTATGGCCTTGTGAGTATGGGCTTTAAGATTCTCATCCTAGCTGCCTGGGAGTCAGTATTCTGCTAGCAGCCTTCAGATGAAGATGAAGAACTCCCAGCTCCTCCTGCTCCATGCCTACCTGAATACTGCCATGTTCCTACCTTGATGATAGTGGACTGAACTTCTGAACCTATAAGCCAGCCACAATGAAATGTTGTCCTTATAAGAGTTGCCTTGGTCATGGTGTCTGTTCACAACAGTAAACCCCTAACTAAGACAGGGGGTGTTTCAGATTGAAACCACATCGTTCTGTCCCTGATTCCTAAAGACTCATCACCATCTCAAGATGAAAAACCACATTTAACCTACTTCAAGAGACCTCCTGGTCTTAGCCATTCCAACACTATTCACAAATCCAATGTTAAGTCTCTCTGAGACCGAAGAGACTTAACTATGAGCCCCTGAAAAGTAAGAAAGAGAGGTGTGTATTTCCCATGTGCAATGGTACAAGTATACAGCCTCATCCTGAACAGATCGATAACAAGGAAAGACTGAACGGAAGCAACACCAACCCCTAGCAGGGCAAACACTAAGTCCTGCTATTCCAGGCCTGGTATCCTGGACACAGGGTTTCATACCATATGCTCCAGTGGGTTTAGGTAGCCCCTCTCCTTAGCCCTGCCACCTGGAGCACACATGGCCTTTCTCTTGGACCAGTCCTACCTGGTGGCTGGAACTTACTATGGCAGATGTTCCTTGTTATTTGAATTGCCTACATTTTAGGAGGCTTCATTGCAACTTGGGTTTCGCCTTCAGACTTTTACATAGCAGGGATTCCCTGCAAGAAACTTGACCTTTCTATATACACTGCCTAGTCTTGTAGGAGTTTTTCTAGAATCTTGGTTCAAGCCTCCATGGGTACTTGGATTTTGCATATGTGCCTACTGTATTGGTTTGCTTTCTGTTGCTGTGATAACATCATGACCAAAAGCAACTTGGGGAGGATAGGGTTGTTTCCCCTTACAGCTTATATCATGAAAGGAAATCGCGGCAGGAACTCAAGAAGGAACCTGGAGGCAGGAACTAAAACAAAGACTACAGAGGAAAGGTGTTTACTGGCTTGTTCCTCATGGCTCTATCAGTTTGCTTTCTTATGCAACCCAGGATCATCAGCTCTGATGTGGGATCACCCACGTGGGCTAGGCCCTCCCACCTCAATCATTAATCAAAAAAATATCCTACAGACTTTCCTACAAACCAATCGTATGGAGGTATTTTCTCAACTAAGGATTTCTCTTTCCAGATCACCCAAGTTTGTCAAGTTGGGACAAACAAACAAACTACAAAACACCAACCAGCACACCCTATAAAACAGCTCCATGTGGGCAATTCCAGGTTCTGTGGACCATAGTGGGGTCTCTAAGCATCTGTGAGACTTTCCAGGCATCCCATTTGCAAGCTGGGAAACCCTGAGGCTCTCACTTCTTAAAGGAAAGTCTTTCAAATGAGTTTGCAGTTTTAGTTCGGGAGCCCTCGGGGCTCTTTCTTATTGTCCCAGGGTGTAGAGCGAGTCTTCCTTTTAATGCTGGTAAACTCCTTAACAATTCCTACTGCTTTATCTGCACTGGCATCGCCTGTGACTTTGAGTTCACATCCACTCTCCAACTGTGCGGTTTGCTCTCCTCTCTGCTCTCCTTTTTGTTGCCAAGTCTCACTGTAAATATGGCTAAAAAGGAGCCGGCACAATGGCTAACACAGCACTAGCAAGCGCTGTGAAGGCTACTAAAGGAGACTTGACATCAAGAGCCTCCCTCCCTCAGGGGCTGGAGAGATGTCTCAGTGGTTAAGAGCAGTGACTGCTCTTCCAGAGGTCCTGAGTTCAATTCCCAGCACCCACATGGTGGCTCACAATCATCTATTACTGTAGTCCCATGGGATCCAACACCCTTTTCTGGTGCACAAATGTACCTGTAGGCATATACATACATACATACATACATACATACATACATACATACATACATAGCCTCACTCAGCTGTGTACCCCAGAAGATACACTACCAATCTGCCAGACAAGATGTGCCTACTAGTTGGTCAATGCCACTACAGCTGTGGGGTACTCAGCCATCTTCTTATTGGATCTGTGGTGCCTCCCAAGGTGGCTTGCACATCTTATCCTGTAAACCTCATCCCTGGGGTGGGGGTGGGGATCATAGGTCTTAGTAGGGAAGTGACTGTTATTATTTTGCTAAATGGACATGAGGTGCCTGACAAATTGCCTTCTAAATGCTTTGTGCTTATGCTCACAGATTAGTGTCATCGGTCTCAGATTTGTTGGGGGGGGGGCAGTTCACGAGGTGCTGAAAAGATGTGATTGTCGAATGCAAATGCGCAGCACTAAAGGGGACACTTTCATCAGCTCTGTAAGGCACAAGGGACTTCAAAGAAGAGAGAGCAGAAAGAAAGTAAGAGCTAGGAACTGGGATGTTGACAAGAGGAATGCTGTCCTCTAGGCTCTTCATGGCTTTTAAAGTCTTGACTTCTCAGCAGGAATTACCTACAAAAAGACCTAGAACAGATGGGGCCTGTCAATACTCTGTCATGGAGGGAGTGGGCCTCTAAGACTCTATGCCCCCTTGAGGGATCTACAAGCAGCTAGTAGTGGATTTGCTCCATTGCGTAGCCACTGGCAAGTTGTCTGTGTTCCTGTACATAGCTTCCTATAATTACACTCATTGGTGTACAAACACACACACGCACACACACACACACAGAGAGAGAGAGAGAGAGAGAGAGAGAGAGAGAGAGAGAAGAGGACATCAGTAAAGTAAAAGGGGAGCACAAATATGCTAACGAGGTCAGTATAAGCAAAATATATTATATACATGCATGAATTATGTCACAGTGAAACCCATTATTATGTATAACTAATATATGCTAATAAACAATAATATAAAAAAACAGGTAAGGGTGGAGGAAAAGGAAGCCAGCCACAACCACAATCATGCTGACTGCTGGGCAGCATGGAAATCTACTCCAGCAAGCAAGTTAGTCCACCATTTTTTAAGCCTACTTCACTCAAACTTCTAAGCCATGGGAAGAATGTAGACAGTTTTTTCCTCTGATGTCCCATGGTCTAATGCCTAGCAGAATCCTAGCTTCTATCCAAATGCTCGAGGGCACACTTTACTACCCACACATCTGACACCCTAGTCTCCTCAACTCTTATCCACTCACCCATTAAGCACCAACTACAGTGTTCTGCAGTTTGCATAGCCTGTGGCTCCAAACTCTCCACAGACCATATTTTTATAAAAGAATGACCTTACTTCTCTTGTACCAACTATCCCTATAAGTCAGGTTTCGTTTTGTTTGGTTTTACTGTGACAAACTCCCTGGCAGACACAGAAAAAGACTTACATTGGCTCATTTCAGAGAGTTACAGTCCATCATAATGGGGAAGGCATGGCGGATGCATCGTGGCAGATTCCATGTGGTAGGAACAAGGAAGCAGACAGCAGGACCAAAACTAGAGTTCAGAAATAACTTGGTAAGGCCTGAGCCTAGTAACCCATTTTCTCCAACCAGACCCCCTCTCTTGAAAGTTCCACAGTCTCCTGAAATAGTGCTACTTAGCTGGGGATCGAACTTTCAAACCATGAACCTGTAGGGACCTTTCAGATTCAAACTATAACCTATTGCTTCATAAATTATAAATGAATTATAAATTCTCAAGACTCATTCCTATACATCTAAGCTATAGGGAAAGAGAGAAGGCTTATATTTAATTCAATTGCCTTTATAAAAGCGTGGATGTCATATCATGTGCAATTCGTACACAGGTGTCTGCTTTTAAAAGTGTTGAAGTCTAAAATGAAATCTAACATGAGAAATTAGTATGTGACAGAAAGCGTATTTCCACACGTATTGTCTAACTGTCTAGAGCCAGAGAGGACGAAGCAGGTGGACAGCATGCTGACAACTGTTTAATCTGAGTAAGGGATGCCCAGGTGTTCTTGGTCTCCTTATTTTTTGTCATTGCAGCTTTTCTGTGAGTTTGACATTTCCCAAATAAAAAAGTTCTTTTAAAAGTCACCATGGAAGGAAAATGGGCCGCAGCTGGGCTGTCAGCAGCAGGGCTGTAAACTGGCAGGAATCGTCTTCTCAGCCATTTTCTTTGTTGCATGTGTGGTGCAAATTTAGGTTTTTCACTTACAGACCCTTTGAAAATCATTTCCTGGAATAAATCCTTTTGAGGGGTTTAACAATAACAAAAATTGGAGGAAAAATCATGCTTAATGCAATAATTCTTTCCAAATTGATAGCATCAGGTTCGGCAGATGATATAAGGAATACCTTTGTAATTATGGAATAGTCTCTCTAATATTTAAATTGAAATTTCCCCAGGAGAGAAAAGGAGAGGAGAGCAAAGGAGCTCACATTCACTTAGTTTTTTCAAGCAGGCACAGTGAAGGGTTTCTGAGTGTATTATTTCACTGGCCAACACAAGTTCTAGGAGGCTAATTTTACTACCTTTGCTCCACTACTAAAGAAACAGACTCAGGCAGGGGCTGCATCCCACCCAGCCTGTGTGGTTACAGGTAAGAAAAGTTCGTCTTGGGCCTGGGAGATGGTTCGATCATTAAGAGCACTTGCTGTTCTCGAAGAGAGTCTGAATTTAGTTTCCAGCACCCACTCTGGGCAGCTCATAATCCTCTGTAACTATAGCTCCAGGGGCTCCAACACCCTCTTCTGGTCTCCAGGGTTCGCACTCACGCATGCACACATGCATTCAAATAAATAAATAAATAAATAAATAAATAAATAAATAAATAAATGTTTTGAAGTAAGTAAAACGTCATTTTACTGGTTCAAACAGCAAGGATGTTTCTTATCTCACAGAAGGGTCTGGGAAGAAAAAGAAACGGCAGTAAATAAATCCTGGGGATTCAGCTTGCTGTAGCAATTGGGCTCTGGCTCAGAGGTAGGTGTTCACTGTTTACCATCAGCTGGCACTCAGCCTGTTTGTTTTGTTTTGTTTTGTTTTATCCTGTTTTAGTGCTGGGACTCAAAGCTCTGCACATGCCAAACACATGCTCTATCCTAAGCGACATCTCTTCCCTCTGCCTGTATCTTAATGGGCACATGTGATTACTATTAAAGAATACAGGGCTCCCAGAAAGCTTTGAACGAAGTCATTGCTTCTTAAGAGAAACATTTACTCATACTATAAACTCGCGATTTATTTTCTCATCAAGATTAAAGTTATTTCAGTGTTTTTGCATTGAGTTCATTGGTTCGAATTATGCCATTACATATAATCTTACATCATTTTGCTTCTTGGCCTTATTTAGAAAATAAGGCAATTTTCTGGTCATAAAAACATACTAATTTTAGGTTAAAAACAGTTGAGTGATTTTAGCATCTTTCACGGTTAAAATTATTTTAAAAATAAGGATAGGACTGGAAAGATGATCCAGGGGTTAAGAGCAATTATGGTTCTTCCAGAGGACCCGAGTTTGAGTCCCAGCACTCATTTTGGGTGGCTAACAACTGCCTGTAACTGCAATACTAGGCAATCGGATGCACTCCTCCGGCTTCTGCAGATACCCACCTCTCTCTCTCTCTCTCTCTCTCTCTCTCTCTCCCTCCCTCCCTCCCTCCCTCCCTCTTCCTCTCCCCCCTCTCTCTCACACACACACAAACACACAACCTTTTAAAAATAAGATAAAAATAAATAAGAATGTCACTAGTCTTTCTTTTAGATAAGTTTTCTTTTGCATAAAGTCATTCATCTTGTAGGAAAAAATTAAAGTCTTTCAAGCCACAGCCCCATAAGAACATTGCAAACATTCTTCAGAAGTTCACATCTGATATTCTAATCAAAATGTTAATGTTTTGTTGGCAGCCTGTCTTTATTAGGCTGGCTTCAGTTTCTGCCATTTTCCTAAATTTCTGCCCAGTGTAGTAGCAATCAGGAAACCTCAACACCATTTTTAGATTAGTTGATAATTTGCTCTGCTCTTGATCCTCATTTTGTAAAAGCAAATGGTTGGCTTTGGTCAGAGATGAAAAACAGGCTTCATCTCAAGCTCTAACTGTGATTAGCAATGCCTGCCTGTATAGCTGTGTGACTGATTGGTGATGTTTGTCCTGGGCTAAGAGTGGTGGTCATAAGTACATGTTTTCCCAGAACATACAGTATTTGAGTTTTATTGGTTCATTAAAAAAATGTTTTACTGTAGCATATGATCGGTGATAGCTGCACATATGGAAAGTATAATTTGATTTGTTTGTCAAACCTATCCTTCAAGTTGTCACTATGCTAAACTAGGTGTGCACCCATCTCCTCCTAAGGTTCTGTTACACCCTTGGCAATCTCTCTTCTGTCCCCAGGTGTACTGGCTGGTTTTGTGTGTCAGCTTGACATGAACTGGAGTTGTCACAGAGAAAGTGTTGGAAACCAAACTGTGAGATGCAGAGAGCCAAACCCATGAAATTACCTGATGTTCTGTGAAGCTTAGTCAGTTAAGCTGCAAGGTTAGAAAGGACAGGGCGTTGGCGGTCTCCCGTCCCAGGAATTGCTCAGGTCCCAGGAATTGAAAGAACGTCTGGTATTTCCTGAAAACCGGTTATGGTAGTGGGTTGGCCTTGGGCCACTTGTAACCTTCCCGCCTGCCTGTCTTTTTAAGCTGCTGTCCTGAAATAAACTTTGAGAGCTTGATCAGCATATAGACTTGCTCTCCTTCTTCGAGTCTCCTGTCCCCCATTTTTCGCCCCCTCCACAGGTTCCTGCTGAACCCCAGAAGACTGGGGCAAGAAAGGAGCTCCCCTTGAGGAGATGCCTCCATGAGATCCAGCTGTAAGGCATTTTCTCAGTTAGTGTTCTAGGGTGGGAGGGCCCACTGTGGGTGGTGCCATCCCTGGACTGGGTAGTCCTGGGTTCTATAAGAAAGCAGGCTGAGCAAGGCAGGGAAAGCAAGCCAGTAAGCAGCATCCCTCCATGGCCTCTTCATCAGCTCCTGCCTCCAGATTCCTGCCTTTTGTGAGTTCCTGTCCTGACTTCCTTTGGTGATGACCAGCAGTGTGGAAGTATAAGCTGAATAAACCCTTTCCTCCCCAACTTGCTTCTTGGTCATGATGTTTTGTGCAGGAATACAAACCCTGACTAAGACACCAGGTTTTCCAAATCATGGACTATCTTTAAGCTGCTTTTTCCCACTATGAATGAGCATTCTTCTTCTAGAATTTTTTTCTCTTTTTATGTAAGTTGACTCAGGTATTGAATCCTTTTTGTTTGCTACCTTTCATTGTGCTTAACTGGGATTCATACAAGTGGGGACATATATCAACAGCTCCTTCCTTTTAATTGCTAAGTTGCTTTCAGTTACATTGATACATTGCTACTCAACAAACAGTGGGCCACAATTTATTTACTCATTCATATGTTGCTGGATAGTTGAGTCTAGATTTAGATTATTACAAATCAATTTCTTGTGGAAACTTAAGTACATGCTCTATTTATAGACAAGCTCTCATTGTTTCTTTTGTAAATCTCTAGAAGCAGAATGGCTGGATACAAAGGTTCAAGCTCACAATTCACTTTTTAAGAAACTGTCAGTCAAACTGTTACCCAAAAAGATTATGCCATTTGGCATTCCCACCAACAGAGTCTAAAACATTCGGTGTCTGGTGTTACCCCGCCAGCAGTTGGTTAACCTGTGGTATGCTCAGTATTTTTAATTTTAGATGTTTAAAGTATGTAGTAGTATGTTGTTGTGGTTTTAACTTTGTTTCTCTAATACCAATTATGTTGGTCATCCTTTTTATTATGATAAAAAATACATAGCATGAGATCTACAAGGTCACACTTTAACTAGTATAATATAGTATTGTTAATCACATACACACGGGTGTGCAGGGTTCGTGTGAATTTTTGGCTATTTTCTGTAATGAAATGTTTGTTCAAATCTTCTGACTACTTTACATTCAGCCTCCTGTTATCTATCACTAAGACAATTTTTTTTTTTTTTTTTTTTTAAGACAGGGTTTCTTTGTGTAGCCCTGGCTGTCCCGGAACTTGCTCTGTAGACCAAACTAGCCTGTAACTCACAGAGAACTTCCTGCCTCTGCCTCTTAAATGGCATTAATCAATTAAAGACATGTGCCACCACCTCCCAGCAGAATGTCATTTTCTTATCCTGGAAGAATAAGAGGAGGAAGGGAAAGAAAGGAATGCTTTTTTCCATAAGTGCTAAGTGTCCGAACTCAGTCCCCAGGCTTTCATAGTAAGCACTTTTACCCAGTGAACCATCTCTCCAGCCCCTCAACATACATTTAAAAAAAGATTTATTCATTTATTTTGATGTGTGTGTATATATGTGTGCTTTGCATGAGTCTATGTGCACCATGAGCATGCAGGTACACTTGGAGGCCAGATCCTCTCAAACTGGGGTTACAGACAGTATGTGCTGCCTGACTTGGATTCTGGGAACTGAACCCAGGCCTCCGAAGGAGTGGTAAGGGCTTTTAACTATTGAGCCACCTCTCCTGCCCTTATTGTTTGGTTTTGAATGTGAAGGTCTTTTTTTGTTGTTTGTTTTTGTTTTACATATTTTTGTATTACATATTTTTGATGCCATCATAAATGGCTTTTTGAATTTTTTTTTATTAGGTTGATTTTTGTATGTTGATCCTGTCTCTCTGTCTTGCTAAAATCATTTATTAGTCTTATTAAAGCTTTTCTAGATTCCATAAATTGAGGGTTTTTTTGTTTGTTTTTTGTTTTTTAAAACAAATGATCATGAAATAAGGTAGCATGCTTTCTTTTAAAATATGGATGATTTGAACCCCTGATGTTCCTATACTGCAGTGGCTAGTGAGAGGACTGAGTTAGCCAGAGCCAGGCTGACCCCATGACAGGCTGCAAACTGGCAGTTTGGGAGACTAGGCCTAAGTTCCTGTTTCCCAGAGATGCGAACACAGATCCAGCTTTGGTTGGCTGTGGGCAGCCAATCTGAGGATGTCTTGTCAGACAACCCCAAAGACCTAACCAATCATAAAGGCACCTATACTCCTGGAGACAGCGCCAACCGATCAAGGGAAAGAAAGATAAAAATCACCTACTCCTACCTTAACAGGCTTAAAATTGACCCTGTAAAGCACATAGCTCTTCCCTCGCCGCGTACATGGTGGGTCCCTGCATGCTGGTTTTCTGTAGAATAAATGCTCTTTGCTGTTGTATACTATTTGAGTCTGGGTTATCTTTTTTTGGTGAATCACAGACTCTAGCACTAGCACTTCTACTACAGTGTTAAATAGCAATGGTGAGACAGACCATCCTTGTTCTTTTTCTTAATTTTGGAGGGAAAGCGCTTGGTCTCTTGTTACTGTGATGTTAGCTAGAGGATTTCTCTCTCTCTCTCTCTCTCTCTCTCTCTCTCTCTCTCTC
>JADRCH010000029.1:5265911-5342393 GCA_019843965.1 Rhynchomys soricoides | reverse complement strand
TATGTGTGTGTTCTGTATGTGTGTGTGTGTGGTATATGTGTGTGTTCTGTATGTGTGTGTGTGTGTGCTGTATGTGTGTGTGTGGTGTATGGTGTGTGTGTATACCTAGTACTCTGGAACTAGATTACAGGCAGTTGTGAGATGCCAGCATGGGAATCGGACTGGAATCCTCTGGGAGAGCAGCCGGCTTTTAATTACTTGGTCATCTCTCCAGCCACCACATAGTCTTCATTCTTATATTTCCTATGCTATAGGCAGGCTTTGGCAGAATAAACACATTTTAAAGGAATGCCAAGAAGTTCCCTCTCTAGCTAATGCCTAAAATTTCAATATTAGACCCCCTGCTTTGGGGAACAGCAGTTCTTTTCTGCTTTTCTTCCAGATCCCTCCCGGGGAAATTGTTGAGTCCTTAGTGTCCTAAAGTGCCCAGACCATTAGCTGTTTTTGTCTCACAAGTGACCGGAGCCGAACACTTGCATCAGCAGTAAAGGAGGGAAGCCATCCTGCTTTGAACGAAGTACATACCCCACTGCCTTCTAAAGGATCAGGGTATGAAACCAGGTGACTCTCAGCTCCTTTCAAGCCAGAGGCTGCACAAAGTTAGGTGAGGTTTCAGGTACAAACATTGGCTGTTTTTGTAGAAGCAGACTCAGGACAGAAAGTCAATGTTCAGCCTTCCATCAATGGATGAAGGATCACCTTGGGCCTAAGAATACAATCTCAGTTATCTTGGTGTTCATGATGACATTTGGGGTTCCAGTGACTGATGCTTCTGCATTGCTGTTAGGGGGGCTCTTTTTGAATGTTACACTGAGCCGAATTCCCAGAAACTTTATGCTGTTTTCTTTCTTTCTTTTTTAATTTTAATTTTTTTTAAAAAGATTTATTTCTTTTGAGTATAAATGGTTGTGAGCCACCATGTGGTTGCTAGAAATTGAAGAGCAGCAGACAGTGCTTTTAACTGCTGAGGCATCTCTTCAGCCCCACTGTTTTATTTTCTAAATAAGTAAATTGAAGATCAACGGTTTTAGGAACCCTTAGCCACATAAACAACAATACAACACAAATCACTCCAAGTTCATATTTTCTTGTGATGATTTTCCCTCTAGGTCTGAGAAAGGACTAAAATTCCAACTCTAAGAATTCATATCTTGGTCCTGATGCTGACATCTCTCAGGTTGTAGTAGGTTTGGTTGGTTGGTTGGTTGTCTTCTACAGGAATCTCGGAACAGAACAAAGGACTCATGCCATCTTGCCCACTGCTAGATATGATCAAGGCAGACTGAGCTGAGTCTGATAACTTGAGAGCACATCATTTCCACCTGGGGGACTGAAAAGCTGATACAAGCCCTTGCTCCAAGCCTTTCTACCTTGGGAAGGTTGGGGTGGGGCTTCAGACCTCTCTCTTTTTTTTGTTAACCAGATAGAATTTTTAAAAAATCCGTTGAAGTTAAGTCTTGGTTCTGCCTCCCAGCTCCATGCTCCCAGAAATAAGACTCAGACTCAAATTACATTCACAAATACCTTGGCCGTATAGCTAGGCTCTACTCTGACTAGGTCATAACTAAAGATAACCCATTTATTTTAACCTACACTTTGTCATGTGCTTGGTTACCTGTGCTCAGGTACCATGCATCTAAGAGTCTGTCTTCTCACCTCTCTTCGGGCTCCTCCTCCTGCCTCCTTCTCTCCCAGAATTCCTTCTCCTTCCAATGTCCCACCTCTATTTCCTGCCTAAGCCATAGGCCATGGGCTTTTTAATTGACAAGTAAGGCATCCACACCATACACAAGGTGCTCTCTCTACGAAAATCTAATATTTTATTAATTGTTTGAGAGTTGCATACATAATAAAATGTATTTTAGGTATAATCACCCACATTCCTCTCAGATCCATCCTTATGTCTCCTCCCAACTTATGTCTTCTTATTTTTATTTTTCATAACCCACTGACTTACGGTTTTATTGCTGTGAAGAGACACAATGACACTGCAATGTTTCCTCATGAAGAAAAACATTTAATTGGGTCTGCCTTACAGGCTCAGAGGTTTAATCTGTTATCATTATGGTGGGAGCATAATGACACACAGACAGATGTGGTGCTGGAGAAGGAACCAAGAGGTGTACATCAGGATCTGCAGGCAGCAGGAAAAGAGAGTGAGCCACTGGGCAAGGATTGAGCTTGGGAAACTTCAAAGCCTGGCCCCTGAGACACACAAAGTCACACCTACTCCAGTAAGGCCACACCTCCTAATACTGCCACTCCCTATGAGCCTATGGGGCCCATTTTCATTCAAACTATCACGCCTAGTTTATTCTGTCCATACAGACATCCATCTGGGCCATCCACTGGAGCTTGGTCATCCTACCAGAGACCACACCCATAAGAAAACTGATCTCTCCCCAGTAATTGTCAGTAGCTCCTCAGCTAGGGGTCAGAGTTCATGAGCCCCTCCCACTTCTGTACCCAGCCTGTCTGATGGGGGCCTCACTTTGGAAATACTTTTGGAAATACTGACCTAGAGCTTTCAGAGATGCAGTGACTTTGCCAGATGCTTTAGTGTCTCCCAGGCAGGAGGCTTTGCAGCACATGGAGAGGAATCAGCTGGCAGAGAAAGGTGGGAATGCCATTCTGGGAAGACAAGCCCAGTGCTGGGGCTCTGGTGACCATGCTGTCTCTTCCTGTGACTCTTTGTGCATGAATCTCAGGTGTTAACCACTCCAGCCCAGAGTGCCAATGTTAAAACAGCTTGGGCTTTGTGGAGAACTGGGAAGCCTCCTGTGTTGGTGGTAGGGTTTGGAACTTGACCATACTTATCTACCAAACAAGGCAGGACCTGTGACTGGGTGCATGATAGCCAAGATGTTACAGTGTTCACACAAAGAGAGGTTACAGCAAGGCCAGCCAGGGTGTCATGGGAGAGCCCTGCCTGTGGATAATGAGCCAGAGCTGGGCCTGAGCTTGGCAGCCTCTCTGTTAGACATTGTGAGAGCCTGTTGGCAAAACCTGGCATTCTGGGGCTAAGAGCTTGGCCAGGATGGCCTGCTTCATTAGACAGGAGACAAAGAAACCTGGCCCAGGCTAGAGGCACTTGCCTTTAAACTAGGCAGTAACAATCAATGCAAGAAACTGTGGTTTCAGCTGAAGTTAGAAGGGAATGCCTCAGGGTCCCTGAAAGTTTGTTGTTTTGTGACTGAGTAAAGTCAGAGACAGGACAAAGCTCTGGTGAACCAATACTGTCCCCCCACCACCACCACATGTGCATTAGCAGGAATCCTATGTTACCATGGAATATTTAGCAGTTACATGAACATGAGGCATGTGTGTGTTGAGTAATCATGAGGGAATCTCTCAGGACACATAGAAGAATTGCTTGTGTGTGTGTGTGTGTGTGTGTGTGCCTGTTCCAGTACGTCTGTTTGTGTGTATCTTTTTGTGTATGTATGAATGTAAACAAGTATCTGTGAGTGTGATGGTTTGTACATGCTTGGCCCAGGGAGTGGCAGTATTAGGAGGCGTGGCCTTGTTGGAGTAGGTGTGGCCTTGTTAGAGTCACTGTGGGTGTGGGTTTTAATACCCTCCTTCTAGCTGCCTGGAAGCCAGTTTTCTCCTAGTGGCCTTTGGAACAAGAGGTGGAAATCTCAGCTCCTCCTGCACCATGCCTGCCTGGATGCTGCTATTCACCTGCCTTGATGATAATAGACTGAACCTCTGAACCTGTAAGTCAGCCCAAATTAAATGTCCTTTATAAGAGTTGCTTTGGTCATGGCATCTGTTCACAGCAGTGAAACCCTAACTAAGATAGTGAGTGTGCATGAGTGTGTCTAAAAGTGTGTGTATCTGTGTTGTCTGTGTACAAGTATGTCTGTGAGTGTATATGTGTATATCTGTGAGCATATGTGTGCAAATGTATCTGTATGTGTGTGTCTGTGTGTGAGAGTATGTGAGTGTGTCTGTACGTGTGTGTGTGTGTGTGTGTGTGTGTGTGTGTGTGTGTCTTAGGGTTTCTATTGCTATGATGAAACACCATGATCAAAAGCAAGTCAGGGAGGAAAGAGTTTATTTGGCTTAGGCTCATCATTATTAATTCACCATCAAAGGAAGTCAGGACAGGAACTGAAATAGGGAAAGGAACCTGGAGGCAGGAGCTGATGCAAAGGCCATGGGGAGATGCTGCTTACTGACTTGCTCATCATGGCTTGCTCCTTCTGCCTTCTTATAGACCTGAGGGACACTAGCCCAGGAATGACACCATCAATAATGGGCTTTCACCTCCCCCCATAAATCACTAATTAAGAAAATGCCCTACAAGCTTGCCTACAGCCTGATCCTTTTTTTTTTTTCTTTTTGAGACAAGGTTTTGTGTGGAGCCCTGGCTATCCCAGAATTCACCCTGTAGATCAAGCTGGCCTTGAACTCACAAAGATCTTCCTGCCTTTGCCTCCCAAGTGCTGGGATTAAAGGTGTGTGCCACCACTGCCTGGCTATGGAAGCATTTTCTCAACTGAGACTCCTGCCTCTCTGATGACTCTAGGGGATTTACTGAGGTGACTTTACAAGACCATGGGTGAGGAGCATGGGTAACTTGAAAGCACAAAAGGGGCCAGCATGGGTGCTGATGATAGGGTTAGGAGGTGGCCCCCCAAACCAGAGCTTTATAGCCCCCAGGGCAAGAAGCAGAGGTAGGCTGAGTCAGACGGTCCATCTCCATGGTCAACTGGATGATTCTAGCTGTAGAGGAAGTAACATGAGAAAGCAAAACCTAAAATCCACCACTGCCTGGAAATGGATATGAAAAACCCTGAATCCAATAGGGGCAGAGATCAGGTGCAGCCCAAAAGGACAATCAAAGTATAAACCACTGCCCTACCTATGATCCACACCTATTGGAGCTAGCCATAACACAGTAGGACAGCCTCCTGGAGTGTGAAGGTGACCTAATCAACACCATAGCAACCAGAAGCTGATAGACAGGAGTGGATGCAAACTGTCCTATGGCACCTTTTTGACAGCCAAGTGCCTGCTTTCCTGCCATCAGCAGGAAGCAGATCCCTGGCTGGTCTGATTAGGATTGTTTTTATCTGGCTCAGCTTTCTTCTCCTTACCCAGATTTGGAAGCACTTCCCTGATACACCCCATTTCACGCTTCATTTACTTGCACACACACATCCTGCCTGTCAGGGTCTACCTGGCTATATGTAGCCAAGTGTGTCAGGGCTGGAGAGAGAGCTCAACGGTTAAGTGTTTGGTCACAAAGGCAGGACAAATGGCTTATGTGCCTTTTTAACATACCGAAGCAGACCTGGACCCCATGTTCTCTCAGCATCCCTCAGTCCCTACAGGGCCCTCCTGTCTGGCATACCCAGCCTCCTACCCATAACTTCTCCAGCTCTGGGACCAAGATGGGCTGTTCTTCCTTCAGCTGCTCTTCCCTCTATAACCCAGACATGTTTCTAGGCTGACTTTTTGACCTCTTTGTGCCTTTTTGGTCTCCTGGCTAACTCCTGGCCTCTTAGCTCCTGGCTCTCCCCTCCCACCTCTTCTCACAAGGTTCAGTCTGATGGTCATGTTCACTCTTGACTCTCCCAGATGTGTCCACCTCTGCCTGTGTTCTCCCTTATATCTGTAATGAATGCCTCAACCTTTAGAGCAGTCCTGTCTTTTTAATGTATCTTTTTCATTCAAAGAGCAATGGCTGCTCTTCCTGAGGACCTGGGTTTGATTCTTGGCATCCACATGATGGATCACAACCATCTGTAACTACAGTTTCAGAATTGACATTCCTGGGACCAGGTGAAAGGACTCTAACCAGCTGGAGCACAGCCAACATGGCTCTGGCAGGCCTTGCCCTTCCCCCATTCTCTCTGCCTTGCTAGAAACTGTTAGATTACATTTCTAAAGCTAGCCCTCAAGGTCCATTCCCTTATTGGGCCACTTCCTCCCCTGAGGCTGGCTACCAAGATCTAGCTATCAAAATATTGAAGTCTAGCGATCAAAAGCCCCCTTTTGGCTCACCTAGATCAAAAGCCCCCCTTTGGCTCACCTAGATCAAAAGCCCCCCTTTGGCTCACCTAATAAACATGCCCAATTAAAATTAAACACTTCATCCTAACACAGGGTTCCCCTTTTACCTTTATTTATTTTTACTTTTCTTCTTGTTTTAAATTTTTTTTGAGTCGGGCAGTGGTGGCGCACACCTTTAATCCCAGCACTTGGGAGGCAGAGGCAGGCGGATTTCTGGGTTCGAGGCCAGCCTGGTCTACAGAGTGAATTTTAGGACAACCAGGGCCACACAGAGAAATTCTGTCTCAAAAAAAATTTTTTTTAATTTATTTTTTTATTTTTATATTTTTGGTTTTTCGAGACAGGGTTTCTCTGTATAGCCCTGGCTGTCCTGGAACTCACTCTGTAGACCAGGCTGGCCTCAACACAGAGATCTACCCGTCTCTGCCTCTGGAGTGCTAGAATTAAAGGCAAGTGCCACCATGCCTGCCTCCTGAATAACTGCCATTTGCCTATGGGCTATATCTGTGTCCTTTGTATCCTTTGTGTCCCTCCAGGACAACTATCTCTTCCCGACAAATATACACACACACCCCTCCGGGCCCTTATCAAGGTTTTGAATTCTAATTTGGAGCTTGTAGACATATCCAAGGGACTAAGGCTTTTCAGTTCCACGGAAGGAAAACTTAGTGTCAAGTTTGACCTCGTTGATAACATCCAGACAGACTTAGGTCAGATTCATCCTTGAAATGTAACTATTCATAGCACAAAGCTGACATCACACCCTGGCTGATAAGGCAGGTGTCTGTCCTGTCCTGGACATGACTCCGGCACCTCAGACTCCCTTGCACACTGTCTTAGAAATCCTGACATTTCTCACCAACCTAAATGACCTTAAGGGTGTCTGCTGAACCTGGAGGTGATAGTCAGGACAGAAAGACCTGTTCTGACCAGTTGGTGGCATGCTGAAAAACCACAAACAGGCTTTCCTGTAAGAGGTGATGGAGAAGCACTGCTGAAATGTCATCAGCCTCAGGTGTCTAATGCTCTTCTCCATCCTCAACCTGCCCAGTCCTGGACTAAGTCCCTTTTTACCACTTCTCAAACCTGGCTCCACGGATAGACCACCGATATTGCTGGCTTTGTAGTGGGGATTTTAAAGAGGTCAAGACTCATTTAGTCTCTTGACAGGAGACTGTGAGAGAACTGGTGTGGTGGATGGCATGGAGGGGTGACCTTGGAGGGGTGACCTTGAAGGTGCTTTGCAGAACACAAATGGCATTCAGACTTGTGCCCAGGTAGTTGGAATAGACAAGGCAAAGCAGAGGTAGAGATTGTGTTTGGTTAGCATGCAGTGGCCTGCCTAACTACTTCATCTTCCATATCCCACCGTTAGCATCTTGAGGAGCAGTGTTAGAGGTGTCCCATCTAATATATGTCCCCTCTGCTCAATCCCTGTGGTAGAATAATAGTTCTAAGCCTGAAGAGCTTATTCCCTCTCACGAAACGGGAGTGGTTATCAATGAGAATAGTGGCTGGGAGTCTCTTCTGTTAACCTGGAAGTTGCCTGGAAGTAACCTGGAAGATGTCCATGGTTGAATGTGGGGAGTCCTCTGTCATGTGGCTCTGTGGGGACTCATGAGGAGCACATGGGGAAAGGAGACCAAAGGCGGGTTCTGCTGTGGTTTCTTAAGGGCTTTCAAGGACAGAAGGGACACCTGGATATTCTATCGACTTGAGTACTTCTTACACCTCCCTCTTACCCCCCCCCCCCCCAGACTGAGAGGTAGTGAGGCAGGTACCATGAAGGGTAGATCTCAGAGGTGGCTTATAGAACAGAGTGCCATCCAGCTGTTTGCTCGGGTGTCGACATGGTGGAAGAAGGTTACTGGCTCATCAGCTGCATGCTTCCTAGCTGGACCCTGGCACAGCAGCTCCATGTCAGCCACTGTCCCATCAGAAGGACGCCAGGCAGAGACCTCTCAGAACAAAATCTATCATGCTGTCTCTCAAATTATCTGACCTGTTTCTTTAAGGCCAAAGACAGGGCTTGATTGGCATGAGCCCCAGCTGAGAGAGCAGCTGTGGAGACAGGATATGTGTGACTCCCGGGTCATTATAGGAAGACCATAGAACAAGGTGACTACAAACCTCAGGCCAGTTGACTTCCTGTGGACTGTGCAACAACCCGCTCCAGCCAACCTTATCTCTCAAAGGACAGGGTGACATCAGCTGACATCTGGCCAGCACTTGTTATCAAGGAGTTGCCAGGAAGGCATAGAATGACACACACTTATTGCATCTGTGGAGATCTAGGAGTTGAAAGGAACATCCCGTGCATAATTACAAACCAGAAAGTGTCAGTGGGTTCAGATGCTACCCTGCATCTCATAGGAAGAAACAGTACAGGTGAAAGTCAAGGCCCACACTTGAGCTAAAGTGCAGGCAGCCGGGAACCATCCCTTCAGGCTCCACCATAGGATTGAGAGATGCTCTGTCCTGTATGCCTTGCTGTGCAGCCCCATGTCCCATCCAGAGTGAGCTTGAGTGTGCAGGTAGAAAAGCACCTGGATGGCTGGGTAGCTGGCCAGATGTGGGGAGCTTGCAGCTCATAGGGATGCAGAGCTTGCCAGGACTTCCTGCAAAAATGAAGGCTTGTGATTGCATCTGTTCTGAGCCTGGAGAAGAGACACTGGAGTGATACATTGTTATTTGGATTTAAATATTATAACCATTTAGAGAGCAAGATTCTGGAAGAGGCAAGCTCCATGCATCTAAGAATAAATTGCTAAGAGTATTAATGGATGTGTGAATCCTTAGGAGTCGCTGGAAAGTTTCAAAACGGCCAACACTGTTTTCACCCTGGTCCAGCAGCTAGTCTGCTCACACAGCTAGAGATGAAACAAGATCAGAGTGGGAAAGATCCCTGAACCCCCACTTCCTACAGTGAGCCAGACAAGAGTAGCTGTGGACATGATGAAGAAGAGGATGGGCCACAAAAACATGAGTTAAGCCTTGTGTCCCAGCCCTGACAGTATCACAGGCTGCTGGTTCCAGTGTTTAATGTATTGGATGTAAAGCCTAACTAGCACTTACCTCAAGGGAACAGGGGTGAGGGAAGCTACACATGGGTGACCATGGCCTGAAAACCCGGGTTCAGGTTATCTCAAATGATATATTCCACCATAGAAGTGGTTACAGACACTTCATTAGTTACAGAACAAAGAACATCATCAATCAAAGCCTTTGTCCAATATGAAATACATTTGTGGAGACCGCAAGTAAGCGCTGATTTAGGTTTCGGATGTTATCTGTTGACAGGCATGGCCTTTGGATTGGTGGAGACTGGTGTTCTGCTAAGAACAGGATGTCAGGTCAGATACACCGGAGTGGGCAATGAATGGCTTTCAAAGGAACTAAAAACAGCTCTGCGTAATTTGGTCTGCACCATTCTAACTCTTTATGATCCCATCAGTCACTTGGCCTTGAAGAATCGTTAACACGGGTGAGTGGCTTTTCTTTCTTTTTCTCTGTTTGCAGGAGAGGAGAGGGTGACCACCCTGCAACCCAGTGGAATGGGTTCTGTTATAGCCTGGTGTCGGTGAATCCCTCTCTGCATCTGATGAAGTATGCCGGATTCGACTATGTTTGTAGCTTAGAACTTAATACATATGAAAGGGCTTCTGCTCTCAATGTTCTCTCTGATAGAGCTGCAAGCTCTGAACAGTGGACACTTAGCAGAGACAGAGAATGGCAAGATAGTGGGACATATGTTTGAGACACAGGACAGGCAACTAGTCATGAATGCACCATTTCCCATCCCTAAGAGGAGGATCCTGTCATACCCATGTCTCTGCCTCTAGATGTTTGCAAAGGAGATAAATTCCTCTTCATGCCTGATGACCCCAATCCACCTCCAGCACTAAAGGAACCAGGAAACTGTGAACAGCCTGGCCAGCAAACAGGTGGAATATGCAAAGATTGCTTCAGGGGACGGGCATGGTCGGTCATCAAGCAGAGGCCAAATCGCCATCTGTTTCATCAAGTTCATTGGTGGTTGCCGTATTTATGTCTATGATTTATATCTAGGTGTCATCATGAGTCTTGGCAGATTTGGGAGACTACTAAATGTATGATTTGTAAACATCAAGACTCTACTGCTTTCCAGTTTTGATGATAGCTTAAAGGGTCCTGCAACTAACTCACCTTTGCCAGCAGAAAGGGGTTTGTGCAGAACCATATGGACTGATGTGAACACAGAACATTTTGTAAAAGAAGCATTCGTCTTATAAGCAGCTGTGTGTAGGGGAGGAGTTTCCAAGCAAGGCGAAGAAAGTTAAGCCAAGGGCACGGCTACTTCCATCTGAATAGGTCTTAACAGCTTTTCCTCTTGGCTCTGATGATGCTGTCTTATTCTGGACCATAACAAGCACAGTGTGTTGTTTTTGTTATTGCTTTTCAAAAGAGATGTACATACTGTTATCTGTTTAGATATGCATGTGTGCTCTGTATGTAATACACACACACACACACACACACACACACACACCCCTAGTGGCCCTCTCCTTGGTGGACTGAGATGGCAATGACGCAATGTTCTTCATCTTGACAGGTGTGCTTAACCCACATCAGTCATGTTTATGATATGCCTGTTCTTTATTTAAAATTAAATTGAGGGGCTATGGCTGTGACTCAGTGATAAAGCCCTTGCCTACCATGTGTGAGGTCCCATCTTTTCCCTCCCAATGTAAAGAGGGAACATCTGAAAGGCCTTATAATGACTTGTACCAGGAAGGGTCTCTGACAGCCTGGCGTTGCTTGCTTGACCCTCAACTTTCCTATTTTGATAAGATCCTAGGAAAATTCACTGCCGTATACTAGCACAAACCTTTGGATCTTGTCACAGTTTCCTGTAATCCAATTAAGTCCCTGGCATTCAGAATCACCTAGCGTCTATTGTACAAGATGATTAAAAATGTGAACTACAGCTATTGACAGAACAAATAAAATGATCATTCATTAGGCTATCACACCACAAGCATTGAGGCCATTTCCTCTGGGAATGGAGAGACTGGTTCTGGGCGCAGAGCCTGGAGACTGACTGGCACAGGGCTGAGGAACCTCTATCGGCTGCTAGCACGCAGGTCAGGATCCAGAAAAGGAGCACACCCTTCCCTGAATTCCTGCACTGGTATTTACCACATCTGGGACCCACCAGTCTTGATGATGTTTTTATAGGGTTAGCTTAAAAGGTAGTTATCTCAGTGCATTTGGCTTTCAGTATCCAAGCGACTCCTCTAGAACCTATAAAAAGTCCAGTGGGAGTGGGGATGTGCTCCACCAACCCACTTCTAAACCCCATTTCCTTCCTTCTAATCAGTTAATGGCTCTCTGGAGGCTGTTTGAAGACCGTCTGTTCAGAAGCTCTTAATTTTTTCATTGTTTGGACCATTTTCTCCTTATTCACAATCCACTATAACAGTAAGAATGCGAAGACAGCTATGTGGTCTTCCTTTGAAAAGAAAGAGGAATGGGGTGGGGATGAGGGCAGGGCAGAGAGGCATACGAGCTTCATCTTAAGTGAAGACATGTGTGGCCGATACACTCAGAGAGTCTGGAGGAATGGTCTCAGTTGTGCCCTCTCTCCCGCCTTGTGCCACCCTCGTCCTTGCTGTGGAAGAAGCAGGGACATGTGCCTGAAGTTCCTAAGTATGATGCCACAAGAGTCATGTATGTTGGACTTGGTTTGAGTAACTCTTGATGCTGATTTTTTGCAAATTAGCCTGTGCAAGAGTGCAGGCAGGTGAGCCAGATGCTGTCCTTGGCCGAAAGCTCTGAGCACCTGCTTGCTCCATTTGCTGAGGTGCTTAGGCAAGGATGCCAAGGGTCACTTTCTCAGGGAGAGTTTCTTAGCTTTGTGGACCACCACTGAGACTTGTTGCTAGATCATATGTTGACTAGCCAGGATATACAGACCCCAGAGGTCAAACTTATTTGAGCATTAGCTGTCATTTTTTGGTGGCAAATCCAATGTGTAGGAGCCTTTTGTGCTACTTTCAGGCAGTCAAGATCTGTGTCCGACGACATGGGCATCCTTGCTGTTCCTCAGCCATGTGAAGGAGCTCCGCACCCTAAGACCTGGCTCTACCATTTCCTCTGTGTAATACTATCTATCAAGCAGTTATACATTGTTCGGTCACCTCCTTATTTCTTGTTTTCAGATGTGGTTGTCACAGAGTTCCACCACAGAGCCAGTCACCCTTAGACCTAGGCTTTTCTTCCTTAGAAGTAAGTTTAAGTTTTCAGGTATGTGGTCACAGAAAAAACCGAATAACCTAGATCACATGTTACCTACTGATAGCTCACTGGTAAAATAGGCGGGGCTGACTCATGGTATTTATTACATTTCATACTCCTGTTTACCAGAAGGGGACTGAGCACAGATGGCTGGTACCATAAGGATTGGAAATGGTACAAATCACGGGAGCCTATAGTCCCCCCTTCACACACGCACACATAAATGCAGGCTGGCTGTTTTGTGGACCTGGGAGAGTTGGTCTCTGGCTAGGTGGTGATGTGTTTAGCTACCACTTTATCTGTGTACGAGAAAATGGACCTCAAGGGATGGCTAGCTGAATCTGCTCCATGCAGATGATGTAAGAGAGGCCTTGATCAGAGGAGAGAAGGGGTCCACCGAAGAGACTCCTCAGAAAAGGAAAACCTTAGCCTGAGGCTTGAGGGGACAAGGAGTAGTTGTCCAGGTGGAAAAGATAAAGGAATGCATTCTAGGCAGAAAACAAACAAAATATACCTAAAAGGGAGAAAGATACGTGGGACATCCCAGCTTGTTCGTGCAGAAAAGGATCAGTGTGTCTGGAATGTCCTAGAACAGTGGTTCTCAACCTTCCTAACGCTGCAACCCTTACATACAGTTTCTCACATTCTTGCTAGTTTATAACTGTAATTTTGCTACTGTTAGGAATTGTAATGTAAATGTCTGTGTTTTCTGATGGTCTTTGGTGCCCCATGAAAAGGTCAGTCAACTTTCCAAAGGGGTTTTGAGGTTGAGAAACACTATCCTAGATAGTATTAGACAGAGAGCAGGTTAACTGGGGTCACAGTGTGACTATTTAGGGGATGGAAAGAGCACATAGTGTGTCTCATTACCCTTCCTAGCCTGATAGATCTTTATGACTTTTATGTTGTCACAGGAAAAAAAAAAACTGGAACCAAGACATTAGTTTTTAATTAATCTTGGCCCTGATTTTCCTCTTAGGGAATGGTGAGGTAGGCTTGTTCTGTGACCTGAGTCCCCATCACTGTGCCATATCCCTCACTCCCGTAGCTTTGGGAAACCTCTAGACAATTGTTCCAAGCTCTGCACCCCCAGTTCCAGCTCCCCTCTCTCTTTCTCCCAGCTATGCGTACCTCTTTCTCTCTCCAGCTCTCTAGCTTCTTGCTTCCATTCATAAACAAACTGAAACCCCAGGAGTGTCCCTGAACCAAGAAAGGGGGCTTGCCATTCTCGAATGACATGTCTTATTGCAGCCTGTCACACGTGGGTTACTCCTGAAGAATGATGTCCTTCACAGCTGTGTGGACCAACCCCTCAGTCATTATCCAGGCTGAAGCCTTGTTTCCTGGGAAACCTGTTAGGATGGGTTGTTTCTGTCCTGGACTCTTGTTTCTGCTTGCCCCTCACCTCACCCTAGCTAACAGAAGCTGAAACCCACATTTTATGTGGTTTCCTGGTCTTCATTTCTGTGTTTGTTCCTCACAGGCGGGGCCTTTTACAGAGAGATGAAATGTATGTGGTGTCAGCAAAACCCACACTCAGATGGCCCAAAGCTGAAAGAATTTGACCGGGCAGGTGCTGCTGTGTGCCTGCATCACTTGGGGGCTGACAAATGACAGATGTCTCTGAATTTGCAACCATAAGCATGAAATCCGGATGTAATCACTCAGATTTCTGAACTCATCTTCTCCGCATTCTTACACGACTGCCCAGCCTTCATTCGGTACACTAAAGCCAGCCAAATTAAGCAAATGGGGAAAAAAACCCAAACTTCCTCTAAGTACATTACTTTCCACATGAAAGCTCACTCTCCACTCCAATGTTTGGGAAAGCTCCCCCAGGACATAGTATGACCACAGCTATACCAGGAAGCAAAGTGGAGATGCAGCCTGTCCTTAGAGCTTTCTAGAAGGGTTTGTGGGGAGAAACAGTGAAGTCAGACTCCTAAATATGGGTCTGCTATCTCAATGATTCTGGATTGTAGCTGGGGAAAATGGGCGGGCTTCTTGGGGGCTGACATGCTGCAATGAGGACTTCAGATCTTCTCTGTCTTCAGAAGTCACTGTTCCATCTAGCTAGGTGAGGCCTGAGGTTGGTGCCTCTCACTTTTTGTGTTCTGGTACATGTGCGAGTTGATGGGACTAAGAGTGGCCGTCATATAGGCCAGACAGTTTGTCAGATGAATGGTAAGATGGGACTAGCTGAGCCAGTCAGAGCCCCTTTTTCTTGGGACGTGAATAGAAGACAGAAGCAGAGGGTCAGAGTGTGATAAAGAGAGCAAACTCAAAGGAGACGTGAGGGCAGTGAACAGGTGAAATCTATGAACCACAAAGCCAGCAACTCTCCACGGCTGATCCAGAGCTGTGGTAGCTTCAGTCCGGGATCCCATCAACAAAACAGTGAGAAGAGCAAAGATTAGTGCCGGGCTATGTCCTGAGGAATTCATTTAATGCTCATGCTCACCTGCTCTCTGTGTCAGTTACTCTTCACAGAGAAGAAGCAGACAAACAGGGTACACCGTTTACCTGAAACCACACAGCTGTAGATGCCTGGAGGAAGACCAAAGCCTTCCGTTCTGACTGTGACAAATGCTTTGTTGCTGTTTTGTTTTAGATGATGATGGTGATGATGATGGTTGTTAATGTGTCTGGGTGTTTTGCTTGCATGTGTATGTCTCATGTCCAAGGAGGTGATGAGCCTACATGTGGGTATTGAGAAATGAACCTGGGTCCTCTTTGCAAGAGCAACAAATGCTCTTAACTATTGAGACAACTCTCCAGCCCCTTGTTTTTAAATAAAGATTTTATTTAGTTTATTCTCTGCATATGTGAATGTTTTCCTGAAATTTTTTTTTATTCACCACATGCATGCGGTACCTTCAGAGACCAGATGAGGGAGTTGGATTCCCTTGAAACTGGATTTGCGGATGGCTGTGGGCTGTCGTTGCATGCTGGGAACTGAACCCAGGTCCTCTGGGAGAACAGCCGGTGCCAGTGCTCTTAACCACTGAGCCATCTCTTCAGCCCTCTCTCCTCACATTCTTTCCTGCTTCCAGCTTCCTTCTTCTCAGTCAGGACCTTATAAACACAGCTGACTCCCTCAAGACTTTGCCTCCTCACTGTCTCTAGCTCACTTTTTCTGAGGATCTGAGGTTAAAACAAACAAACAAACAAAAACTCATTTTGGCTTTTAAACTATTTCCGATCTATTTTTTTGACCATTTCTTACAATACAAATAATAACTGTGGAAATGAAACTGTCATATGAAATACATTCCCAATTTTTTATTATTAGATATAACAGAGACAAAAATTGCTTCTTTGATGCATGTATATAATAGGTTACCAATGGGCTAACAAGATGGATCAGTGGGTTAAGGTGCTTGCCGCCAAGCCTGGCAAACTGGCTTTGATCCACATGGTAGGAGGACACAACTAGCTCCCTCACGTTGTCCTCTGAACACACACACACACACTTTTAAAATAAAATGTTAACCAAAGATTCATAACCAACTCTCTGGAGACTTTCATACCTCCCTTAGGACAGACATAATGGAAGACCACAAGATGGATGTGGTGCTGTAAGCTTGTAATCCCAGAACTTGTTATGCTGAGGATAAGAAGACTGTGAATTAGAGGACCCTGTGGGCTTCCAGACCAGCTAGCCTGCAATGTGCAGCTCCCAGGCCAGCTAGCCTGCAGTGTGCAGCTCCCAGGCCAGCTAGCCTGCAGTGTGCAGCTCCCAGACCAGCTAGCCTGCAGTGTGCAGCTCCCAGGCCAGCTAGCCTGCAGTGTGCAGCTCCCAGGCCAGCTAGCCTGCAGTGTGCAGCTCCCAGGCCAGCTAGCCTGCAGTGTGCAGCATGATGGCAGAACAGGAGAGACCACAGCTCAAAGCCAGGTGGAGGATGAGCACCAGCTCCTGAAAGTTGTCCTGTGACCACAACATATGCATACATCATGGCACATTCCAACACACACACACACACACACACACACCATGCCCCAAACCACAATAGAACACAAAGGGACTGCAGACACCTTAAGCAACGTTGCTTTAGGAAGCACCAATTTTTCGTTGTTGTTAATCAAGTCCATTCCTCCCAGCTGTCTTCCAGAACCCTCCCAACCGCTTGTGTAGGCTGGGGGTGGGGTGGGGAATGGGGGCTCATGTGTCCCTCTGTGTCCTATCAGAGCGCTGATCCAGGTGTGTTTGGAGTGGGGCTGTTTCTGTCTAGAAGTACTGCTGTTTGCCTCTGGCATGTCTGTCTTGGGGAAGAGTCACAGCTCCAGCAGAGTCATCAAATATCTCTTCTTTATATCAATTGGACAAAGGAGGTAGGTGTCCATATACCTACAGAGAAAAGAAAGGCATGTGTATTTAACTAAGAATCATTAGCTGGCAGTGGGGGCGGCAATTGGGATGTAAAGTGAATTCAAAAAAAAAAAAAAGAATTATAAGCTGAATCTCACGTTCAGCAGTGTGAAAATAAGAGGTGTAAGACCTCAGAGGCAGTAAAGTATGGGGCCATGGGTGACTGTCACCAGATGGGAATCTCAGTGTCTTCAGGAATATCTCTTTGGCCTCTGTAAAAAGATCTTAGAAAGAACGATGCAACAAAGCATATTTACATTACCGATTATGAATGTTTGTGCCAAAAGGAGGGGTTTGTGGCTTCTTGTAATCCTGCAGATTTTGCCACTAATCTCCCCTTCATTCCTCGGAATTATGTGTGCCCTGGGTGTCCTGGTCTCTCATCCCATCTTAGCCCTGGGTGGCTCAGCAAGTTACCCAGGAGACTTGCAGAGAGTGACTCAGAAGGACAGGAATTTCCATTCTCCTTACCCCCAGGTAACACTGCCTTGGGCTGCTCTGGGAAGATTACCCATAAGACTATCCAGGAAACTTCATTTCTACCACAAGTCTGGTCTTGACTCTGTCTTTTTCATCTTCCTAAGTACAACTAATGAACAAAGACTATGACATAGCTGTCTGTATTGTCTGGTCTGGAAAGCGGTTTCTTTGAAAAAAAAAAAAAAACCCATAAAGTGGATTATGAAGCCTATTGTTCTCATGTTCTAGGACAAAACAAAAGTCACAGCTTCAGGCTTCAAGCTAGGTAAACATGAATTTATGTTGGATTTAAAGAGCACAGAAATCAGTTGGTGAGCACATTTTTCTGCTCATGTGTGATAACTGATCTCAGAGCCCTCTTGTCTTACTGGGTGTCTGTGATGAGAGTGTCTTTGAGCACTCTCTGTCTACTAGCTGGAATCATTAGGGAATTCACCAAAGTCCCACCCACATGGTGGCTTAAAACCCTCTGTCACCCCTGTCTCAGGGAGTCCTTAGTTTCAATCACCTATTACCTACCTTCTCTTATGTCAGAACCCTTGGGTTCTAAAAGACCCAGACTAGTTCATTTACAAGCTCTGGGAAAATGTCTGTCTAGCCCTTCTCACCTCCAGTCTTCAATGCTCTGTGATATTTAAGTACACAACCATACACACAACACATAAAGAGAAGTCAAGTCACCAGGAAGTCCGGCTTCATTCTGGATCTCTAGGTCACTGAGGTTCCACCCAATTAAATCCATGGGCATTTCCATCTTCACGTTAGTCTATCGAATTGTGTGTGTGTGTGTGTGTGTGTGTGTGTGTGTGTAAGGCATGGACTTTGCTTCTTAGAATGTGCAGATATCCCTACCTGCTTCAGGTAGACTTCCTGGTAGGTAATTCCTAGAATTACTTATTTAAACAAAGTCTGATTAATGCCCAACAGAAGGAACAGTGTCACTGATTAATATTTAACTGCTGGAAGGGGGAGCTGTGCTTGGGTTTAATAGGTCCGCAGAATAAGTTGGCACGGTCTCTACCTTGTCAGCACTTACTGGGTCACCTCATTCCCTGAGCCATGGGTTCTCCTTACCTTCATTCCCTTCCCCGCTTTCCCACAAAGATTCTGGGAAGAAACGTGGAAGCTATGACTTTCTAACCAAAGGCATAGCCGAACTGAGGTTTAATATTTACTTAGCTGGGAAATGATCTAATTAAGGAAACTAGTTCTTAAAATTGAAAAGCCCTACCTGGAAGGACAGAAATGAATTCCCCCAAAGGGCTCTGTTTGGGGGTGGGGTGGGGAATAGATTCTCTCCTTCTCACAGATGTCTCCTGGCTGAAGTTAGACAGCTCTTCCTTCCAAAACTCAGCAGAGAGTGTAAGTAGGATTGTGGGTTAAATGTTCCTGAATGCCTGAATAACTTATAGAATAATAGCTGACTGTGTCGAACCCCCAACCACAGACAGTGAGTCAAGAATAACTGATTACCTGGAGTAGAAGGAGAGTTTTGATGAAGAGAGGCAATTTAGCACATGAACGAGAGAAGGAATCAATTACCCCGGGCCAAATACTAGTTGTGCCACTATTCCCTGTGGAACCTTTGGGTGTGACTCAAAAAGCTAAGTCTTTATTTCCTCATGGGTAATAGTATCTTTCTCATGATGTTCTGGAGAGAATTACACAAAATAATCTATGTAAAATATGTAATACCTCATAATTGCTCAAGGAATATCTGTTGTCCTAACTTGCTCATTCATATAATCATTCATTTAGAAATATGCCTTGTGCCTAAAGTGTACCAGATAATGTGCAAAACAGTAGTAATAAGTAATTGTGTTTTCCCCAAGGAGGCATTTCAGAGGGGGGGCTAATATACAAGTTTGTTCCCCTGGTTATAATAATAGCAATATTGCAAACATGTTCTAAGGTACAATCATGCGCTGAGGAGCCCCTTGCATGGAGAGTTCGAGGCACACTCCCTAGGTGACAGTGAAGCTGGGTCTTTATGGGAGCTTTGGGCTTTTTCATAAAGTGAATAGAGAAATAATTATTTCAGAAAGAAGGGACAGCCTCAAAGTTCAGCACAGTGACACACGCCTTTAATCTCAGCACTTAGGAGGCCAAGACAGGTGGATCTCTGAGTTGGAGGACAGTGTGGTCTAGAGGGTGAGTTCCAGGAAATCTAGGTCTACACAGAGAATACTTACCTTGAAACAACAACCACGACGACGACGACGACGACAACAACAACGACAACAACAACAATGACAACAACAAACAGTTTCACTGCTAAGAGCTCAAATACTGTCAGGGCAAACAACAGGCTTTGAGTAATTCTCTGAAGAGATTGTGCCCATTGTTTAGGAGTTATTGCCCATCTGTGCTGTGGGGAAGAAACAGTCACAGTGGGAACATCTTGACATTAATGTTGCTTCCACCAAACTCTCAGAAGTTCTTGAATTCACAACCTAATTTATAACTTAGGTTAGGGGTTTATTCTGGATTTCATGGCCAGGTTTTGCTCTACCTACTGGGCATTCTGATTTGCTCTGGAATTCTTTTCTACTCGACAGAAAGGATGCTAGCGTTCATACTTTCTTTGACCTGGAGATATGCTTCTATCAATGAATGATTGGTGTACACTCATGCATGCACACATAGGCACACACACTCACAGCGTGTCAGTATGTTGGGTCTGCTTCCTGAGTGCTGATATTACGATTTGCAAGTTAGCAGTCAAACATAGTTATTATTATTTTGGAGATTTATTTCTTTTTATTTTATGTGTATGAATGTTTTGCTGCCGTGTGTGTGTGTGTGTGTGTGTGTGTGTGTGTGTGTGTGCAGTTTCTGGGATGATCAGAAGACATTAGATCCCCTGGCATTTGAGTCACAGTTGTGAGCTGCCATGTGAATGATGAGAACTGAACCTGGGTCTTCTGCAAGAGCATCAAATGCTCTTAACCAAAGAACCTGTGTTCTGGACCCTAAATATGGTTATTAATAGCATGATTGCTCCTAAACATAGTTATTATTAACATTTCTATAAACAGCAAATAAACTATGTTCATAGCAAATATAATAAATTACCAAAGTTCAGCCAGGTGGTGGTGGTGCATGCTTTTAATGACAGCACTTGGGAGGCAGAGGCAGGTGGATCTCTGAGTTCGAGGCCAGCCTGATCTAGAGTGAGTTCCAGGACAGCCAAAACTACACAAAGAAATCCTTTCTTAAAAAAAAAAAATCTTTGAAAACTTACTAAAATTCATTACTTCATAATAATTTGTATCTATGAGATCTGTGTGCAGGGAGTCCTGCTGTGTGATGTGCCACCTGTTCTGCATTCAGTGAATCTACGTTGCCAGTTTAAAACTGATTATAGTAGGAACATTTACATCATGGAAATTGGCGAAGACTACAACAAGGCCTCTTCCACTGGTTCAGTTGTTAACCAGTTCCCATCAGACCACTGTACACACAAGCGCACCCAGGTCCCGATGTAGACCTCTTGAATATTTGTAAACATAGAGAGCTCTACCTTTACACTATGTCTCAGTACAACATGTCAAGGAAACCTTGGTCATGCATGAAAATATTGTATTATACACATCATTCCTAATTACAGATATGTATCTGCCTGCCTTTTGGGGTAAGTAAAATATCGTTACTAGGCCTTGGGGCACTCAGATTTCTTCTTGTGCTCTTTTAAGAGATTCTATGTTATGAAAAACTCATCTATGTAGGTGTGCTAGTTTCTCCTTTGTTTCAGTTCCACATCGAAGCACACTGCTGGCACCGAACCAGAAGACTTAACAGTTTCCCAAGTCCTTGAAAGAGTAATTGCTCAGTAGCCAAAGATAATTTACACTGGTTGACTCTTTCGGCCTTTCTCGCTAACAGAAATGTATTTATGAATTCAGTGGCTGTCACTGTAATATTATTCCCTTGCTGAGTACAATTAAGCCAAGTATAAGCTCAGAATGGAACCAAATCCTGAATAAATACTGTTTTAAGGCTGACGTAATTTCTTGCTTTTTGCAAACTGCAATTGAACATGCAAATCTAAGGGACCAGCCGCACAGGAGGCCAGCCAATATGTTAAGGCTTTTAATTTGCTTAATGGGATAAAGGTTGGGCATAATTAAATATCTTTGAGCTTGAATCTTTCACTGCAATAAGTAAATGACTTTGAATTAAATTATTCCTGGGATAAAACAAAAGCACTTATTAAGGTATGAAGTTTGAAAGAATAACTAACTCTCTGTCTAGTTAAGGTACTTGGACCCAATGCCTGAAAATTATCTGCCAACTTAGTAGGAAGCTGGGTTCCTTCATCCCAGCTTTCCCTGAGCCCAGGCTTTTTCCTTTAGTGTTTGACTTCCATATTGTCCCATGAACATGCTGGAAGGATGCTGGTGATCCAAAGGTCATTTCAAGGCTGCACACTCCAAGCAAAGCTTGCTTGAGGGAGTTTGTACTTTCCTGGAATAAAGTACCTGTCTCTGGAAGTGAGGAAAGAGTCCTTTGACTGCTGGAGCAGAATTCCTGTGAAGGGTTCACAAGCATGACACCCCCCTGCCTCAGATGTTATCTGGAAACACTGTTCTGAGATCTGAGTCTTCTCCTCTCCATTACTTTTGCCTGTGACAGCTGTGGTTTAAACAGCTGCCTCTGCAAACGTGTCTTTGCTTCCAGGTTCCAAGCTCACTTGTCTGCCTGTTGTCCAGAAAAAAAATCATCTTCCTGTTAAGTGTTGCAACAAACTAGTTCAACGGGACTCAGCAGAGGATTGCACAGAGGCAGCCTGAAGTACCTTTGTAGGCTGTGGCCAGGGATCAGGTCAGCAGGAGACAGCAAAGCTGGGTCACAAAATTGAAAGTCACAAGAATTGCGTCTGGTTGCTGTATTGCCCTGTCTCTCATGTCCCCAGAGATCCACTCATCCTAGAATTTTAATGTTGGCTTTTCTGTACTTGGTAATAGGAAGTGTTAGACAGAGTGGCAGCCTAGACACCCACCTCCACCCTATCTACTCATATTTGTAGACAGAGTCACAGACATGCAAAGCTATACTCTTGGGCATATGTATGTGTGTGTGCATGTGTATAAATAAGCCCTAATACCCAACCTTCCTTTTGATTAGATTTTGACATATTTTTTTCTGCCATAACACTATATTGTCCTTTCTAATTGTGACCTATGCTTTGGGGTCATTCACACTTACTTTGAACTCCTGTATCTCAAGTTTCTAGTATTCTACATTTTAAATTCCATCTGTATGTTTTCTGTAACAGAACTTCTTTGAGGCCAGTACCCGTACCCATAAAGAGTTTGTTTATCAGTAGAATGGATTCTGTTCCCCGGTTGACTCATTAAAGCCCTGATAAACCAGAGCCCTGGCCTCATCCACTACCTGATGACTATCAAAATCATCTTATCTGAATGGGGGAGCCATACAGCTGCAGTGACTCAGCCAACCCCCCCCCCCCAAAAAAAAACCCTATATAGGAGACCATTCTCCATGTGAAAACGATGGCATAAAACTTTTTCCAAGATCCAGAGGACGGAAGATTGATGTGTTTATAAAAAGATAGAGAGAGGGACTATGTTCTATGTGGGTGTGGTGAGGTGTGGGGGGAGGGTGTGCCTCAGCCGGTCCATGCCAAGGCATCCCTTCCCCCTGAGGGACCAGGCACACGACGACCGTAAAGTGTAGAATAGAGTTTATTCAGGGCATGGGGAGGGGAGTTAAGAGGGTAGTAGAGGCAGAGGAGAGAGAGAGAGAGAGAGAGAGAGAGAGAGAGAGAGAGAGAGAGGACGGCCATGAGCACGTGGAGAGAGGGGGTAAGAGAATGGAGAAGGGGCGAGGGGATAGACCTGGAGCAAGAAGGCAAGAGAACAAGAGAACAAGAGAGCAAGAGGAGGGGGCAAGCAGCCCCTTTTATAGTGGGTCGGCCTACCTGGCTGTTGCCAGGTAACTGTGGGGCGGAGCATACCTGGCTGTTGCCAGGTAACTGTGGGGCGGAGCATACCTGGCTGTTGCCAGGTAACTGTGGGGCGGAGCATACCTGGCTGTTGCCAGGTAACTGTGGGGTGGAGTTTAGACAGAATGCTAACAAAGGCAAGTTCATGAATGACAAATGCCATAGAGGACCAGAGTGACTATGGTTCAAAGAAGCTTATGAAGACGAGGCTCCAGTGGCCCATCCCATGGGTGGCCATGCCCTTCAGCAGACACCGAGCCTCTGACTACTTTCTGCACAATCCTCCGTGTAGTGTTCCCATAGCCAGACCCCCGCATGGCACTGTAGTTGAATCCATGGACGTCTCACTTCTGGAATACCAGCCCTGAGAATTTCCTCAGCTGTTCTGGAACATGGAAAGGCTCAGCTATTCTTGTCAGCACTGTTTGTGGAGCCATGGAGGCAAAACTAGGAAGTGTGCGCGGCTGACTGGATACAGGAGGTCTCCACAGCCACGGGGTCTTTCCTGAAACGTCAGTCACTCATCCGCTGCTGCCTATACTATTCGGGAAGGTCTCTGTGAGTGGAACGTCAAAGAGACAATCCAAACACCTGAGCTGCTTTAAAAATTCATGGTCAGGGATGAATTAGTTAAAAAATATGTGCAGGGCAGTGATGGCGCACGCCTTTAATCCCAGCACTCGGGAGGCAGAGGCAGGCGGATTTCTGAGTTCGAGGCCAGCCTGGTCTACAGTGTGAGTTCCAGGACAGCCAGGGCTGCAGAGAAACTCTGTCTCGAAAAAACAAAAAAAAACAAAACAAAAAAAAACAAAAAAAAACCAAACCTATGAGGGACTGCTCAAATACACCTCTAACTCCCAAATCCTGCAACCTTTAAAAAATTAGGAAATGAAAACAGATAAAGTTCACCGAATCCCTGAAGCCCTCCCCAGGAGAGGACCGTGTGCTCTGGACACGCACCGTCAGCATTTCTATTTAGGGGCAAACCTCAGATGAAGAAATGTTTACCATTAAACCGTTCCAGCACTGTGAAGTGACTTTTCTGTCACTGAGGTCACACTGCCCATTGGCTTCTCACTTCCTCTTCAGCTGCCAGTATTTCAGCAATCCCTGTGACACAGAACTGCCCGCTCAGCCGTAATGACAAGGGGGGCTGTGACCAGTCACATCTTCTCACAGTTCAGAGCTGGGTCTTAGAAAGCATCCCAAATCCTCTAATCCCCCTTGGTCTTCCCAGATCCTTGGTTTTTCTCATTGGAATGCATCAAGAGCTCTGAAACAGGACTCACCCCCAGTGTAGGAGCTTGTAGGTCACTGCGACATCCAACGGATTCATTAACATAGCAATCGAGAAAGAGAATAGAAGGCCAGGCTTCCGGCAAATGCCTGCTTTGTTTTACATCCCTACATAGAATCCTAATAATACTGGGAGAGAGCCGGATACGAGGCACTGTTTTACAAAACTGTGGGGTCACAGGCATAGAAATGGAGCTGCTGGGGTGAAAAGCAGCGGTGCAAAACCTAAGGCTAACTAGTTGAGCTGCAGCAGGGATGAGGTTGGGTGGGGGTGGAGATAAGGGGATGTGTGCCCAAAATAAGGACACTAGAAACTAGCTTCCTAGGCTCTTGTTTTATTTCAGCAGAGAAAGCATCTCACATCTCCCTCTTTTCTTTTGTTTTTGGAGGTAAGATCTCGCTAAGTATCCATGGCTGGCCAGGATTATATTATATAGGCCAGTCTGGCCTCACACTCAGAGAGATTCACCTATCTGCTAGCATCTCACTTGAAAAAAGAAGAAGGAGGAGGAAGAGGGTGGGGGAGGAGGAGGAGGGTAGGGGAAGGGGAGGATGGGGGAGGAGGAGGGTGGGGGAGGAGGAAGAGGAGGAGGAGGAGGAAGAGGAGGAGGAGGAGGAGGAAGAGGAAGAAGAAGAAGAAGAAGAAGAAGAAGAAGAAGAAGAAGAAGAAGAAGAAGAAGAAGAAGAAAAAGAAAGAAGAAGAAGAAGAGAATAATAAACTACAGCCAAGAATTCTGTTTTGCTAGTTAGTCATTTTCCTTTTTAAGTTCCAAGCCTGGGCCTGGAGAGATGGCTTAGCCGTTAAAGGCTAGGCTCACAACCAAAAATATAAGTTCCAAACCTGGAGCAAATGGCTGAGGCGCTTATTTGACATATCAAAGAGGACCTGGCCTCCGGGTTCTCCCAGCATCCTTTAGTCCCTGCCTATTACAGGATATAGCTGGCACACCCCACCCTCTCCTCTGAACTCTCCAGCCCAAGTGCTGGGCTGCCAGTCCTCCAGAGGCTCTTCCCTCTATAGTCCAGACATTTTGGTTAGCCGCCCCTTTTGGACCTTTGGCCTCTTGGCTGCTCGACCTGGTTCCCCTCCCTCTCGTCTCTCTTCACACCCCCTCCCCACATGGCCCAGCTCAGCCTGGTCATGTCCCCTCTGGACTCTCTCAGATATCCCTGTTCCTGCCTCTGGCTGTGCTCTCCCTTTTTATTTATAATAAGATCTCTACTGCACCCAGGAGCAGTCATGACCTTCCCTTCTCTTCCCTTCCCTTCCCTTCCCTTCCCTTCCCTTCCCTTCCCTTCCCTTCCCTTTTTTAGTTATTTTTCCCACCCACCCCTAGGCTTTATTCTTGGAGAACACAGAGCCTTTTCCCCTTCCCTGTTTTTCAGAACCAGGGTGCATTACCGTAACTTAGAGATATTTCCATTGCTTTTGGATTTGGTTTTGAGAAGCAGGTAAATCAGTCGCATGAAAATTTGATGAAGCGAGTCTGAGAGGGTCTAGCTTCACGTGTTTTTTTCTTTCCATGTAGAGGAACTTTCTGCATGCCACCTGTAGGTTTTGACTCCACCATCCTTAGACAACAGCAGAGACTCTGTGGGTAGGGTCAGAGTAATGAGCCTACTTGAACACTTGACTGACCAAAAGTAGATTAAGAAATTCAGATTTTAGCCGAAGAACAATTCTAGGAGTCTTCAAGGTACGGGGACTAGGATGCTTCTTCTTGGCCCATTTAACTCTTTGTCGAGAAATTCCAGAAAACATGTAAAATTGCTTCTTCTAGAAGTCTCAAATGAAGGACAACTCTGAAATCTCTCCCTCTATATGATGTACCTCAGACATTCACTCTCTACTATTACAAAGGGGTGCCTGCTGTGAGTGCAGAATTTGGAACTTTAAAGGTTCAACAGATAAATGACTTTTCCTTTTTCTTTGACAGATCAAACGGAGAGGGAGCTTGTACGTTTGCTTCTGAAGTGACCCTGCTTTCTTCTTTATTTCTGTGATGATGATCATTATAGAAAAATGCTAAGGGTGTTTCCTCCTTAATACTTGACCCTACTTTTTTTTGATCAAAGAGAAAACCAGATCCCAAGAGAAGAGAGGGGTAGAAATCACTGTCACTAATGCTTCCTCAGGAGCCTCCGAGATCTATGCTGCTGCTTGGGTTGTTGGTTTCTGGTTGGTTGGTTGGTTGGTTGGTTGGTTGAGACAAGGTTTCTCTGTGTAGCCCTGGCTGTCCTGGAACTCTCTCTGTAGACCAGGGTGGCCTCCAACTCAGAAATCCACCTGCCTCTGCTTCTCCAGTGCTGAGATTAAAGTTGTGTGCCACCACCACCTGGCTAAGACATTAGTTTCTTAATTATGATCAGGCTCTTGTGGGACTGGGGAAACAGGACTAAGTAGGGTTATTTGGTGATGCTTGAGAAGGGGCCAACTTGGGAGTACTTCTTGGAAGTACAACAAGCATGGCACAGCTGGTGGAAAGGGGAGCTGGCGAGGGGTAGATGCAGAACTGCTGTTATGTCCCAAGTGTGCAGTCGTGCTCCTGAGCCATCTAAAGAGCCACCAGGATGGGCTGCCACTTATGGTTCCCGCCCTGTTCACCCAGGGACTTGTGCAATTCTGTTGTACTAAGTCTGTAGATCCCAGCCCCAGCCCAAGGGAAATACTTATCACTTCAGGCACTCTGCCTGTCTTTTGTCAGTCACGCAGCCAACCGTTGGCAGAGAAATGGATCTGTGAAGGTCAGGATGAATCCAGGGCAAGAAATAGACTCTGTGGTTTTGCCACAGAGAAACATCAGGCAGCTCAGCTTATTGCTCCAATAAAGACTGATAAGCAAAGAAGAAATGAGTGTGCTTTTTAAAACTTGATGTTTTAAACTGTACATCTTGTCCAGGAGATCTTCCCCTGGACCTTTCCTTCTTACAGGTGTTGCTACTTGGTCCAAGCTGGTGTGTGTGATGTCAAGGCTGTAGGCTCTACCAGGCTGCATCGGGTATTGATTGCGACATAAGAACACATACCATCTCACCAGAGCCCAGAATAGATGATGTGCATCCTTGCAGAAGAAGGAATGGATTAGGAACTGGGGCCATCTAAAACTTCTCCATGTTATTCCCCTTGAGGGACAGTTTTGACTCTCTCATATTAGATTGACTGAATCTCTCACCTTTGCATTCTCCCAACATCTCCAGCAGCAGTGTAACAGTCTGCCTGGAATATATTTTTTTATGGTTGGTGACCCCAGCTCTGGTACTCATGCCTTCTCTTTATTCACATCTTTGGTTTATTTGGGAACCTTCAGGACTCCCTGCCAGCCTACAACAGGCCCTGCTTTGACATGGACAATCCTCTAAGTTTCAAGCGTAGTCTCTTACCAACCCCTAGACTCCCTGCAGGGTGTGTCCCTTAACTAGGCTTAAAGATAATCTCAGGTAACTGATGTCTGTTTACTTGATGGTTCCTCTAGGACACAGGACCGAGTGTAAAAAGTGATAACTTGATATGATGTTGCTAATCCCACTGGGCGAGGATAAGATCACTACCATGGTCTTGAGCCATATCTGAAGCAAGCTTTAATTGAATACTGGCCAAGATGATGGACTCTGTCCAGGTCCATTCCTGGGTTCCCAGAAAATGTTTACAAGTTGCAGAGGCTTATAAAGGCAAACCTATAAGGCTACATATTTCCCAGCAGGTCCAATCAGGAGTAAACATATATCCTGAAGCACTTCCTGTCTGTGTATCTCCCACTTACATCCATCCAATCAGGAGCAAGCATAGATCCTGATGTATATCCTGCCTATGTATCTCACACCTACATCCAGTACAGTTGGGCCAAACAAACTTGTTTAGGGGAGCGAAGCATGTGGCTCGTTTTCTCCTGTAAACAATAGCTTCTAGCATTTCAGGAAAGATCTGTTCTTGGGCAAGATGCTTACAGGTTAGCAACAGTTTTTTGTTTCATGGATCTCTTAGGCACAGTAATTAAAACTTAAAACATACCTTTGGCTCTTACAACATTTGCCTTGCAAGCCAGAGGACCTGAGTTTGATCCCCCTGAGATTCAAAAAAACAAAAAAAAAAAAGCCCTGTGTGGTGGTGCGAGTTTGTAATCTCAACTTTGAGGAAGCAGAGTCAACCTAGCCTACTTGACAAGTTCAAGGCCAAATGGGAAACCTGTCTCAAAACCCAAGTCCGACAGTACCAGAGGAATGACATCCAAGATTGTCTTCTGGCTTCTAGGTGCATGCGTTCACATAAGCACATCCACATCCAGCTGCAAATAGACACACACACACCCTCCTCAAAAAAAAAAAAAAAAAAAAAGATTATGAAAAGAGAGAAAACAAAATCTTATACAACTCCACAAAAACTTAAAGTGCCCTTGATATGTGGCATCCCAGGAGTCACCTCTTAGCATGGTCCCTGTCACATGTGTGACAACAGTAAGCAAGGCTTGCAGCTTGCTGGCTTGAGAGCAGCGGCCAGCTACTCACTATCTGCCTGCCATTTTGTTACAAAAAAAAAAAAAAAAAGCCTTTGCTCACAACCATGAATACTAAAATTCGCTGAAGGAAGTGGTGGGAGCTGCAGTATTTAAACTCTTTCAAAATCGCCTGAAAGAAGTACTTCACCCAGCCGCACAGAGAATAGACTGGTTCTGACCCTCAGGGCATCCATACGATGACCTCAGAGCTTTTTTTCCTGTGTCTGTTTTCTATGAAGGAGAAAGGCTGGAGCCGAACCAATGAAACAAAGACGTAAGTTCATCCCCTCTCCCGCCCCAAGCCCTTTAATCTTCAATGGAGTCGCGATTCCAGATAATTTCCACCAGAGAAGTTTTAAAAGCATCCACATGTAATGTCACCGTAAAATATGATAAGATCATCCCTGCCTTTAAAGGCAGAACTCATTTCTTAGAGCTTTTCGAGTTTCCATTTCTTCTTCTGTAATTACTACCTATGTCATCAGGAATGAACTCTAAATAATTCTCCCAATTCTCTCTGGTGACTCAAAATGCCCTCCACCTTCCAGCAGTCAAACAGAGCGCAAGTTTCCTTGCTAGATGCCAGCAGCCCCTGTGATCAAGTGAGGGTTGTTTGCTCTTTGGGATCCAAATAATTACCTGTCAGCTTTTCAGGCAACGAGCAGAATCCAGAACGGTAACAGCACAAGGATATGGGCATCTTTGCAGAACGGGTGGCTTCCCTTCCTTCCTTTTTTCCATTTATCCTTTCTTTAGAAAGCAGATAAGGCGGCATTATTGATTGAGGAGTGTGCGCATTAGCTACCATGGCAACGCATGTTACTATTGGCACTGTCCAGGCCAATTAAGTTCGGTTCAGATTGCTGGTGTTCTTTCTCTGGTTTGAGAAAGCCACTCAAGTCAGAGACAGATAAGAATCTTCTGAGCACTAAGCGTCAGGCTTGGAACGTCCTTCCACTGACTTTCCGGAAAACCCTTACAGTGCGCGGTGCATCCTGGGCCTCAACGGGAGCGGTGGTCTGGGCAGGGATCGTTCTTGCTGCTGTGTGCTTCTGCACCTGCTCTGTGTACTCTACAATTAGATTCTTGGCCTCCTTTGTTTGGTTCTTTGAAAATCTCCTTTTCCAAGCTTTGTTTAATTTGTTTGTTTGTATTTTAACCATGTCTGCAGTCCCAGGTCTCCTATCCCTTTAGTGCCAAAGCTGCTTGTCCGTGTGATCTCTTCATTACTCATCCATTTCTGTTTTGCACCACATGTTCTTTGGTTTAGGGATATTGCCCTTAAAGAATTCATACTTCATATTAATTTATTTGGAAGGGGACATGCATGGAGATATGAGATAGGAGATAATCTGTGGGAGTTGGTTCTTTTTCCACCATATGTCTCTTGAGAATCAAATGAGAATCAAAATCCGGTTGGCAGGCTTAACAGGAAAGTGCCTTTATGCCTTGAGCCATCTTGCCAGCCCTGAAACTGATATTTTAGTAAATAAGATAGACAAATTTTAAAAGGCCACTGGTTTTATCTATGTGTCTTATAAAATTGACATATGAGACCTTCACATAAAACATCACATTCCCATACCTTGAGTGCAGATCTCTGCGTTTCCCCTGTTATGACAAATAGTAAAATCCCCCCAAGGATGTGTGCATATTCCCACCTGTGCTTCTTAGTTGGGGTGGGTGTACCGCAGATGGGACCCAGCATTGCGTCCCTCTTCTACCGTCTCCTCTCAGCATCTGCTCTTTGACGGTGGGTTCTGAGGAAGATTATTTCTGAAGTGTTCCACAAATTAGAAAGATGGTTGAAAGCTTATCCAGGTTTTCTGGGGTAAACAGTACCTACTATGCTGTTATTTCTACAGGGCTATGGGGATGGATGCCAGGGGGAAGGGCACCTAATCCAGTCCTGTGGATGTAGCATGGCTCTAGAAAAGCTTTCCACAAAAAGTGATTTCTGAGTAAGTTCAAGGTGGCATGGGCAATTGTGTCCTCTAGGCAGAGGGCCAAGAGTGCGGAAAGCCCCTGAAAAGATCAGAGAAAATCTAGTTCCTTCAGAGATGTGGCAAGGGTGTGCAAGATGGTGGTTGATTGGCTCTAAGGATGGTCTCTCCCAACCAACACTGTCACGTGGTTATATGCCAAGGAAGGGTAGTTTGTCCAAAGTTGCCTATGGCTGGAGAGCTAGCAGAAGAGCAGCCTGCAAAAGTGAGCAGAGGTCACACTGGCCTTCCTGTCCCCTCTCCTTTGTCAGTTTCGCATCCTTCTGAGCACTGCTCTGGATCCGGGCGGTGCTTCCCAGACCCTTGAACTTCAAACCCAGGCTGTGAGGTACTGCTGAATTTTAACCCTCACCATTTTCTTGGGACACAGTTCCCACAAGACCCAGCCTGAAAGACTGGAGGTGGAGTCAGACTGACATCTGTTTTACAGCAATCTGCTGGTTCCCATCAGCTTTCCAGGCTCCCAAGCCCCAGTTTTCCTGTGCTAAGGACTGAGCTCCCACCAGCACTGGAAATAGCGAAGCTTTCCTTCCGTTAAGTGCCTTCGGCACCATTATGATCACAGCAAGCGAAACTTGGGCCCCCTCAGAACCAAATAGCTCAGTCCAGGATCTTTAAGGAATTACCCCTGTCCTAGGGAAGAAGTCATCTCGTTCTATACTGCTTATTATGGTCTTCAAATTGTGGAGTGTGACAAAGCAAGTTTGTGTACAGGAAACAACAACTTCCCTTTTGCTTCAGAGGACCTAAAATTTTTTGATCTTAGATAAGCCATAAATAATTACGTAAACAATTACTCAGCCTTTGCCCTTTTTTTCCTCTTTTAATCTTATAATGATACTTTAGCAAGAGCATCAACAACACCACCTCCTTTCTGTTTTCACAGTGAATAAAAATAGGAAGAACTTAAATCCTCTCAGCTTTGCTTTTCAGAATCCCCTTCGCTGTGAGAAGACATTGATGCAGATTCATGCTAGCTCCTAGCTTGCTAACTGTGCCTGAGTAGACAACTGAGGACTATTCTCTGACCATCCTCCAAGCCAGGCAACCACCATCTTGGGGAGTTCCACTGAGCCCTCTTGCTAATGACCTTCCTGCTGGACTTGTTGATGGTTTACAGGCTAGCCCATAGGCACAGAGTAGGGCATGCGATTTCCTTCTGAGTATCCAGCTACTCCCCGATGCTTTTCTGTGCAGGCATTGAGCTGGTAGAGGCCAGGGAAGATATCATCTATGTGGCTACAAAGAAGCCCTCGTCCCTATTAGATTCAGCCTATTGGGGGAAGAATGCCCACACGCCTCTTACCTAAGAAAACCCAGTAAATTCATTGGTTCTCCAGAATGACACTTGGCAGAATCGTGCCTCGGTTTATCTTTGGAACTTTGAAAGAGGTATAGATGTTGCTCTATGTCTCTCCTGAGGAAGGAATTTTTAGCAACAATGACAGAACAGAATTTTCCCAACTCTGAGAAGTCTTTGGATTAAAACGTGGTGTCTAACATAAGCAGTACCTCAACTATTTCACTTTGAATATTTAAACTTCGACCTCTTCCCAGCCACACAAACCTGCTTTTGTCTTTTCTTATTTTAAATTTTAAGTGGGCATAGTGACCCTTGCCTTTGATCAGCACTCAGGAGGCAGAGGCAGGTAGATCTCTGTCAAGGCCTGCCTGGCCTACACAGTGAGTTTCAGGATAGCCAGGAACATAGAGCGATATCTTGTCTCAAAAACTCAATTTTTCTTTTTAAAATATTTTTGGTTTATTTGTTCTACTTTATGTATGTAAATATTTTCCCTGCATGGATATATAAGCCTAATATCCCTGGAGGCCAGAAGAGGGTGTTGGATCCCTTGGGACTTGAAGAGTTACAGGCAGTTGTGAGCTGCCATGCCGGTGTTTTGGCACTGAATCCAAGTCTTCTGCAAGACAGTGTTTGGGGGCGGGGGGAGTGGAAACTTCTGGAAACTCAGTTGTGTCATCTGATGCTTTTCGGGAAGCTGTCTTGTGAAAGAGCAGGTAATGTTTTGCTGGAGCAGATGCCTGAGAGGACACATGACCCCACAGACAGTAAGAGGATGCTCTTGCGTGGGTTCACCTTGCAATGCTTTGCTGGTCTTTGCTGATCTTCCCTTGTTGTATCTCTTTGTAGAGAGAAAAGAGCCAGAGAACTTCTCATGGTATTCCAGTTGTTTCTTGCCACTTCAGTGGACTTGCGCCAAACTGCTGCTACTGATTCATGTTTGAAATTGCTCCCAAAGAACTTCTTCTAAACAGGTCCGCATTCCCTGTGTCCTATTAACCTTTCTTCTCCCCTACCTTTGGCTGGTGGGCTAGAAGGGATATTGAAGCATTTAAGAACTCTTAGTTCTAATAAAGTTCATAAAGTAGGTTTTGAAAAATATAAGCCTACAGGGGAGTCATTTTTCATGGAGAATAATAGAGATTACCATTGAAAGAAAATCATTTTCTAGATTAGAATAACCCAGTATAGTTACTTTAATTTATTTAGTATCATTATTACAGACCTTTGTAATATTTATAACCACAGAATACACATTTGTAATTTGAATGATATGATACTCTTTTGTTTGTTTGTTTAGCGAGGCTTAGCTGCCTCATAACAGTAAAGTCAACAGGATGAGCCACATCTCTGTGATGCTTCTGTGTTCATTCGTTCATTACTCCTTCATCCTATATACATTATTGAACACCTACAAAGGGCGAAGGTATTGTATGAGGAATGAGAAATTCAAGATGAAAAGGGCAGGTCTTCACTCTCTAGGAGGAAAAAAAACCAGTAAAATGGAATATCTAATGAGCTCTGACGCAAGTGTGGCCAAGGTGCAGAGATGAGAGTCTGCAATCGAGCAGACTGTGCTGGGCTTGTCAATCTGGCTGTCAGTCCTGGAAGTAATGTTGCTTCTGTCCTTTGGATGTGGGAAGTAGAAT
The DNA here is from genome assembly GCA_019843965.1 of Rhynchomys soricoides. Classification (NCBI taxonomy): domain Eukaryota; kingdom Metazoa; phylum Chordata; class Mammalia; order Rodentia; family Muridae; genus Rhynchomys; species Rhynchomys soricoides. The sequence continues at coordinate 5,308,532 of JADRCH010000029.1, read as the reverse complement.
CCAGGCCTAAAAAAAAAAAATGCACTGTTGGGCGTTGTAGTTTCCAGTGGTAATATTTGGGTCAGACCCATTCCTGAAATGGCATTGTAGATTCTTTGATTGATTTCCCATCTGGTGACACCATAGCTTGGAGTATGTACTGCTTTTTCCACCCTTTTTCATTAGAGAGTGTGTGTGCATCTTTGTGTGTAGCCAGAGGGGAACATGGCAGGCGTAGGAGGGAGTTTCTTTTGTAACTGTCTATTTTTAGTGGCTCAAAAAATTAGTATTCCTTGGCCTGAAGCTGCACACTCTTGGTATCAGCCAAAGGGGAAGTTACTTTGGAAAGTTTGAGCAAAATCCTCTTCATGACTGCTTGAGTTGGTGAAAGGAGACAGACAGAAAAAGTGGACTTTGGGAAAAACAGGTCTGTAACTTTGGGTCAGTATTGAACTGACTTCTAGAATCACACCAAAGATCTTTTACCAGAACCATTAGAGGATAAGCCATCAGACCAAACATGTAGGATAATCTTAGTAGATTACCTCCTAGTCCCAGGAAAGTGACAGTACTGAGACCCTATGTGATGGTTGATAACTGAGATCTCAACCCCCTACCCTGTGATCAGAAAGGACAAAGAACTGGTTCAAACTCAAGCAGCTTAGGGTCTAGGCCGATGACTGCCTCACTAATTGTGTGGCCCCAGGCAGAGCTATCCCTTTCCCAGGGATTCTGTTGGCTTTTCTATCAAATGAAGCAATGCTTCTTTTAGCTCACATTCAGATGATAGAAATGCATTCCTTCTTAAGATGAAAGTACTTGAATAATTAGGAGAAATCATGTTCCTGTTTTATAGACATTGCTGGCAAGCAGTCCTGGAGACCAAACACAGGCTCTTCCTGGAGCCCTTATGTGGGAGAATTAAAAAGTGGGATTTGAGAGAGCAGATATGCGGAGGAGCTCGTTTCTGAAGAGCTGTGGTGCAGGAACTATCTAAAACAAAAATGATGACTTTCGGCTGAAAGTCCATGTCGTTTCCCAGACGTGAAACTATGCATCCATCAATGCAAAGGAAAAGCCAATCTGAGCTCTTTCTTCCATACATGAACTAGATGCCATTTGTTTACTTATTCATCTGTTTATTTCTACAATTAATATTTATTGAATACCCACAAATTGACATGTTTCCTCCTTGGAATGCAAAAGGAAATGGCCTGGGAAAGGCAAAGGTGAGAGAAGAATTCAGTGGCTGTTTTTTCACAGGAGGATCTAGAGCATGGACGAGCAGTATCCCACTAGGATGCCAGGTCTACACTGGTACAGCTGGCAGCATGCCATTCCTCTACACCAACTTACATCCCCACTCTGTTCTCCATTCCCATGGGAAGTTCAGAGTTCCCACACGTCCTCAGCCAGGAAGGTCAGGGTGGACACATCTGTGTGTGGCAGGGTGTGGCTGATAAGCACCAGCTGCATGACCCTACTTGGCCCAAAGCAAAACCTCTTGCCTATTAGCTACAGCAGCAAAACCAGAGACTGTCCCTGAACCTGACTGAAGCCAGCTCTTGAGAAGGAGTAAAGAGAAGAGTGACTGGGTTTCTTGTCAACCGTGTTCTGCAGGCCTGATGTCAGTAACAGTGCTTACAGAAACTGTGGAGGAAAGAGTCTTGACCCAAGAAAGAGTGAGAGCTATACTTTCTTCTTTTGAAAATTATAATTATTAACACATATTAGTTATATACATGAGTGAGACTTGCACACACATACACACAACACATGCTGCATATCATTCACCGTGATATTTCATACACACACACATGTCACACATGAATCATGTCCTTCCTCCTTCCAACCCTCTTCCTTCCCAGCCCCTCTTTCCCATTTCCTGGTAATCTTTCTTCTACATTCAGGTCATCTTTTTTGAGGGTGGAAGAAATACCCATACTTTTACTAAACAGAAGAAACAATAACAAAACTTTGATATATATGTGTAAAATATATATATTTGTAGAATTCCCATTTTTAAGAAGCTCCGAGGTGGTGCCCAAGTTGCTGGTCTATAAACAATACTTTGAATAACTAGGTTTTACTTTTATCTGCCTGTACTGGCTGGTTTTGTGTCAACTTGACTCAAGCTGGAGTTATCACAGAGAAAGGAGCTTCAGGTGAGGAAATGCCTCCATGAAATCCAGCTGTAAGGCATTTTCTCAATTAGTCATCAAAGGGGTAGGGCCTCTTGTGGGTGGTGCCATCCCTAGGCTGGTAGTCTTGGGCTCTATAAGAGAGCAAGCTGAGCAAGCCAGGAGAAGCAAGCCAGTAAGTAACATCCCTCCGTGGCCTCTGTATCAGCTCCTGCTTCCTGAACTGCTTGAGTTCCCGTCCTGACTTCCTTTGGTGATGAACAGCAACATGGAAGAGTAAGCTGAATAAACCCTTTCCTCCCCAACTTGCTTCTTGGTGATGATGTTTTGTGCAGGAATAGAAACCCTGCCTAAGACACTCACTCCCCCAGGGAAAGAAAGTTATCATGAAACAAGCTGGACCAAAGATGACATCTCAGTGTAGAGTAAAGATATGCCCCTAGGGAGCTATGAGAGTCTTTTTTTTTTTTTTTTTTGTCCACCTTCATCCCAATGGAGGGTGCAGAGTTTTAAACAAGAATCCAGACATAACAGGTCTATCCTCTCTATTCAATAAAGTGTGAGTCAGAGCCACCATTATGACTCTGTTAATGGGGGACTGGTCTAAAATGTAACAGACCACAGGAGAAGTGGAACAGAAGGCGTTTACTATGGTTAGGGTCCTGCTGCTCATGGTGTCTAAGGACAGCTCTACCTGGCCTGTCTGGTGCTTTTCTTTTGGGAAAGCAAATGACCCTTCATTGCTTACACCAGTGGTTCTCAGCCCAGTTGCCCATTAAGAGTCTGATACTGATGGAGACTTTGGGTCGGTCTAAGGTCAGGTTTACACTTGGGTCACTTTTAGAGGTGGTGAGCCTAATGTGCCACTGAGATGGACACCTTCTCACTTAAGCTCATTCAAGCTATCAGTCCATCACTGGGCACTTAGGAGGCCATAGTGCGTTCTCAGGAACCATTCACAAAGGAAAGAGGCAGCCTGAATGGGAAAGCTGGGGTGGAGGAGTTGGGAGACAATGCTACAGTTCCAGCGACCTCTTTGCTGCCAACACTCTGCTACCATGGCAGTCCCTGAATTGTGGGTAGGGCTCTGTCTTGTTTCAGATTTAATTGTTGCCAAGGGGTTAGTTCTTATTCCAGGTTATATGTTCTTCTCTCTCTCTCTCTCTCTCTCTCTCTCTCTCTCTCTCTCTCTTTGTTTTGTTTTTCGAAACAGGGTTTCTCTGTATAGACTTGGCTGTTCTGGAACTCACTCTGTAGACCAGGCTGGCCTCAAACTCAGAAATCCGCCTGCCTCTGCCTCCCAAGTGCTGGGATTAAAGGCGTGCGCCACCACTGCCCAGCTATATGTTCTTTATATAGCTGGTTCAGACACCTCTTCCATCGCGTTCAAAGTACCAGTCACTGCGCATGCGTCTGCTAGCATCGCTGGATACAAGTGATGGACCGGCATCGGAGCGTGTGCCACAGTGGCTTGGCCTCATCCTTCAGATATGTCTTCACTCCTTCCTCCCTGCGAATGAGGAATCTTTAAGGCAACTTACTAGGTTCTCGGTGTGTGTTTTGGGGGAGGGGAGGTAGGGGAAGCTCTACAAACTGTTTATTTTATAGTTCAGACCTACTTCTCAGTCAAGGGTGGGTGGAATGTACCAAGAGTGGGGGATCAAGGGGTTTATGGACTCTCTTGCCACTTCAGGTTTAACAGCTTGTTCTCATGAAAGAGAAATAAGAGCTAGCTTTTTTTTTTTTTTCTTCGTGTTCAGGCCCTTTTTTCAGAAATGCAGTTGCCTGTGGAAAACTGACACTCCCTCACAAGTTCTTAACAGCTGTCAGCCCCAGAGCAAGTAATTACCCTCAGCCTTCTTGCGGAATTCCAGTGATAGTCCCTGCCAGGGGCAGGGAACAGATGCGAAGCGCCAGGAGTTGACTGCGCCTCCATGAGCTCTCTGGGTGGTATCCTCTCCCTGTCCCTCAGGAGGACAGGCTCTGGACCGATTCCAGGCAGACCTTCTGCAGTGTGTGAGACATCCTTCGGGGTAGGTAGGTGTAGATCAATAGAGCCCAGCAGAGAAACTTGAGCACAGTAAAGAGCTGAGCTGATGGCCATTTGTTTTGTCAAGAAAATACGTACTGAAGTTCACTGACATATAGAAAACCCACACACGTATAAAATGCTTTCATTCTTTGTATGCGTGGCTGGGGTGAGAGCTATGGCATATTTAAGAGGCTATCTGTGGCAAGCAAGGAATCCAGAGACTGACTCTGTTCTTCAAGATCTTATGTCGCCACTTCATGTAACCTGGGGCAAGTCAGTGACTTTTCTGGGCCCTTAGATTTCAATCACTGGATACCCCCCCCCCAACCTTTTTGCAGTCTATCAAATTATTCATTAGAGAGGGTCGTTAACCCTCAAATAACATTATGTAGGAAACTAATTACAGTGATTGGAAAGAATGGGAGGGGTAATTTCCAAGGGACTTGAGCCTACACTGGTGTCCATTCTTTTATATCATGGTGGGAAGATTTGGCAGCAAGAAGGGGCTAACTGTGAACGATGATCACGACCTCCTAAGTGTAAGCCTGGTATATGAAATGACTTTCCCTGTGGCTTAGTGAGATGGAGACTCCACTTCCTAACTCTCTGGGGATTTTCTAGGGTCCTCTGTTCGCACCCTCTCCTCTGCCCACTGTATAATCCCAAGGTCATTTCTCTCTGCACGAATCATGAATGGAAAGGACACAGATGTAGGAACAGGGATGGGCCAGTCAAACCCAGAAGGTGTTTACCGTACCATCGGAGAGGGCAGGAGGTAAGTAGAGGGCATGCCTGGCCAGAGTGCCCCTCCGGGCCATTCCAGAGCGAAGGAATCCAGCCATTCTTCCCAGCTGGTCTGAATCTGTTTCCTCAGTGATTGATTTTGCCATCTGACTCCAGTGGCCTTGCCTGCCAGGGGTAATAGAGACATCTTTCAAGGGTGTGCTAATCCTACTTCCTGGAAGGGTTTCCAAATACCCCTCTTCACATGTGTACGCTTGGCTCTAGATCTTTGCGTTGATAGTCTGAAATCATCCTTCAGTGTTCTAATGACATGGGCTTCTACATTTTTCTAGAATGTATACGATCTAGAAACCATGGTTTTTATACACGTTGCTTTCATGGTATTAGTATTGGTGCTTGCCTCTCTGTTGCCATGTACCATAATATAGACATTGATGATTTCTTTTAATTTTAAGACTATAATTACATCCTTTTTACCCATCTCTTTCCTCCCTACAAATCCTCCCATATTCCCCCTTGCTTTCTTTTCTATTCATGGCCTCCTTTTCATTAATTGTTGCTTTACACACACACACACACACACACTAGCTTATCTTTGATATGCTTTAGCTCAATGGCTGGGCTCCTCTAAGCCTCTCTCGGCTAGCCTGCCCTTCTCTTCACTCCCAGCTCAACAGCTCTAACTCTGCCCTCAGCTCAGTTGCTCGGTTACCTTTAGTCCTACCTCAGCGCTCTAACTCTGCCCTCAGCTTAGTTGCGTCTCTAATTTCCCACCTGCTACCCCAGGCCCAGGTGGGGAAGCAGCCAATGGCCATTCTGCCCTAGATCTCACACGGCTGGTGGCTCTCTCTCCTTCTGAAGCATGGTGAATCCTCTTCTTCTCCCTTCCTTGTGTCTGCTAGCCTGCCTGCAGGGGTGGGGCTGGAGGGATGGGAGGGAACTGGAAGTCCCGCCTATTCCAACCAGCTCATTGGCTGTGAGCATCTTTATTGATCAATCAAGAACCATTTGGGGAACAGGACCTTCAGTGTTCACATGCAGATTCCTGATCCAAGCATCAGAACCACCCCCTACAGCCCACAATGATACATTTCTTCCACCAAGGCCACCCCTACCCCAACAAGGCCACCCCTACTCCAAAGGCCACACTACCTAATAGTGCCACTCCCTGGGCCAAGCATATTCAAACCATCACATGTGTGATAATTTTGGTCAACTATAGACTATGTGTTCTGGGGACACTAAGCTAGGCAAGGCTAAACTATGCTTCTAAGAGGTTAAGAGTATTGGATGCAAATTTGACTTAATGATGATTTTACTGGCACACAGCCCCCTCATAAGGGGAGGATCTTCTGTTTGTGTTTGTGTACTTCTCACTTAGTAACTATCAGAAGGGCCAAAACAGAGACATACTTACTCTCATGCACTTGGCAATTAACCGTGTGAAGTTCTGAGCATGCTGCAGTTGTTTCTGAATGGCAGTTTGCATGAACTACATCACAGGCTTTTAGTCGTTTCCAGGAAAAGTGAGACCTGAAAGTCAACATATAAAGAGCCATTAGAAGAGCATTAAGGGGAAAAGTACTTGACTCCATCTTTAGAGCCGGAGCTAAGTTTCATTGCTGAATAACAATTTTGATTAAATTAGTTTTGTGTCTTGCAAATAAGATTTCAAAGTCTTCTATGTTGAAGTAATCCTATGATGCTTAAACCGTGTTTACTATCTACCTATGAATATGTAATAAAAAATAAGTTCCATGATAAATAGAATATATATAAATACCCTTTAACTTTTTAGTTGTATTATTTAAAACAATGCTATGTTGGGGTTTTTGTTTGTTTGTTTTTTGATGAGTTAACATACACACACGTGTTATATGACGTAGTACATGGAGAATAGCATTTTAATTTTTCCTCAGAGATTACCAGGTGGCATTCACCATACATCACAGAAAATGCCAAGAAGCTCTCTACTTTCTAAATCAAATGCAAATGAAAACCAATTTAAGAAAAGTTACCTGGTTAAATATACAGAAAACTTTCTTGGACCTAAAAAACTTTTTATTTGTAGTCTTTTCTTTTAAATTGATAATGATACTTTAGTTGTTTTTGTTTATAATTGAAACCCTGAGAACTCGAAATTAATGTCCTTGCTTGCAGAATTCTTATACACACCAGAAATAGTGGCAACCTTCTGTGCAATGTTGTTCCATGGAACTCTGTCTAAACCAACCTTTATGGGCTGGCTGTCATCCAATTTCACAAAGATCCTCTTACCTACAGTTTCCCTTGGGAGGACCACACTCTCAAAGATGAGGCCATGTACTGCAGTCAGGGTGCACCTTCTGGGAGCATTTTTGCCTGTCTTTCATATGGCTTTTCCAAGCTGGCTTAGGTAGAAATCTCTCAGAGCAGTCAAGACTCCTTGCTTCCCAATGAACTTCTTCTCCAGTTCCCACACTAACTGGACATAGATTTTTCTGGAAAGATTCCAGTTGGTACAAAAATTGTGATAGCTTTCAAATCACTACCAGTTTCAATTTCCTTGGCTGCAGTAATGCTGAGCTCCTGTCAGCTTTGTTTCTTTAAGTAATTCCTTGATATAGCTAGGCAAGAACTAAGGGCTGTAGAGATGACTCAATGAATAAAGATGCCTCCCAGCAGCCTCATGACCTGAGTTCCATCCTCAGAACTTTTTAACAGGGAGCATGCGACAGTGCCTAGCATAGGACCAAAACTCAGCAAGGGCGTAGGATTCCTGTCTGCTGCCCTGAAGTGAATAAATGCCTTTGAAGCTCTGGGAATCCTTCTTACCTTCATTCATACGTATAATAGATTGTGGACCTGCATGTCTGGAGATGTGTTCATCCCTGACTTGGAAGGGCTGCTTCTGCTGCTTCTTGTAGGCTGCTGTCTGCCTGCCTAGGGACTACTTGGGCACTCATATCTCCTCACTCACTGTTCTCTGCAAGTGGATCTATTTGTGTCTACCTTCCTCAGGGTCATGAGTTTCTTCATGTAGGGATGTTGCTTTGCTGTTTCTCCCAGTACTAAGCAAGTACCTGGCCTGGACTTGCTCAATGTTTCTGGAATAAAAGAAGAAATTGGGCAATATTTTTGGCTCAGGTAAAAATATTTCTGGGAGACACTTTTAAAAAAAAAACAAAAAAAACAGTGTTTTTCTTAACATGAACTTTGTGCCAGAAATTCCTTAATAGGCCACAACTGAGTACTTTCTGTGAAAGCTAACGAGCCCCCGTCTTACAATATTTCTGTTTGTGAGAGTTCAATATATATATATATATATATATATATATATATATATATGAATGATCTGGCCATATAAGGAAGTCTTTAGTAACCAAGTAGAATGCCAGTCACTTAAAACCATTATTTTAGTAGCTGAAAGCTTTTGTTGACTTAATGGGGGACCTTTTGGAAAAATTTCAGCCAAAGCAAAAATGGGAATTAGCTCAAATAACAGGGGAGTCCAGGAGCCCTTCATTTTTTACGGACAGAGACAATGGTTGATAGGGCGTTGCAAGCCAGGTAAAGAAGAATGCCCCTGTACCACTCTACCAGGAAGTCCTGGGGACAAGTCTAGTGCATTGCTGTGAATGCACCACAGGGCTGAAGGGAATGGGGGATCTCCAGTAGTCACCATCCCACACAGGTGACATCCGAAAGATAAGAAAGAGACACACAATCCTGTTCCTGTCCTGCATAGTTTGCCCTTATTCCTTGAAAGAAACATTCCCTTGAGGAAGACTGCAGCAAGCTCCAGAAGTGAAGGGGACCGTCAGATCTCTATTATGTACCCTGGTCATATTTGTATTCAGCCTCACTAGTTAGTCTTTACACATCACTCACAAGAACAGGGTTGGGGTAGTTTGTTGTTTGATCTGTAGGAAATCTTTCCTGAGGCAGTCTTACTTCTCACCCTCTATCCTTGGCTTGCTCTCCCTTACTTGCCAGTCGCCCCCTTTTCATCCTTGGCTCCCTTGTTGGTTTTCATCCCAGGGTGTGTCTTGGGCTCCTGGTTAGTAACAGCATATCTATCTATCTATCTCTCTCTCTCTCTCTCTCTCTCTCTCTCTCTCTCTCTCCCTGTGTGTGTGATTTTGAGTTGTGGCTATCTTTACATGTCACTCCTGTGGGGGTCCTGCTTCTAATAAGCCCCAGTGTACGTGACCTGGGTGCTCCCTAGGGGTGTGTGGTCAAGGCATGACACATCCTTGGGATGTGTCTGGGGCATTCAAATCACTAATATCTCCTTGTGCTGATATCTCTGTCTGAAAAGCCTTTCTCTGGCCAGGTTACACTTGTCCTCAAGTGTCTGCTCAGGCCTCACCTCCTCCAGGAAGCTCCCTGTTGTCCACACTGGCCTAAAGACAGTACAGCCATTTAAGGGGCTGTGTAAACTGTGGGAGTCAGGTCCAGGTGGGCACTGAACAGTCTTGAGTGACATGCGTGCTTTGAACTCCCCACTCTGAGCCCCATTGTGCCCATATGAACCCCTGTTGGTCATTGCCATGTTTTCTATCACATGCCTGTTTGCTTTTTCTGCTAACCGTATAATTAGGAGACTGCTGGAAAACATGAATCTTTTCAGCTCTGTTCCTGGTGTCTGGAACATACATAGAGCGTTTCTAAGTAATGCTTATGGGATGATCTACCCCTGGACTCAGTGTCTCTTAAGCTTATCCTCAGGTCCCTGTTGCCCTTGGCACACATATCTTTCAATGCCCCGTGGCCGTCTGTGGATGTCTTACTTCCCCTTTACACTGTGCAGTTCCTGTGGTAACTGACTGCCCCTTTACTAATTTCTGTTACCAGTAATTTCATTTACTGCATACTGCAGTAGGTGGTCACTAAGTGTAGAAAAAGCTCTGTAAACTTACCTCTCTTTAAGCAATGAATGGAAGATTGTTATGCTCCTGTTTGTTTGTATCTCGTGAAAAGCTTGGTTCTTTTAATAGTAATTAAAGCCACATGACTTTTGTCAACACTTGGCTTGGATGTTCCTTAAATATCCTTGGGTTCTAGACCGTTAAATAACACAACTAGACTTCCTGCTCTTAAGATTAGTAGAACAAACCCAGAGTCAATGAACACAGTCTGGGTGTCCCCTGTGTTTCACAGTCCTATTGTCCTGAGTTATGTCTTTGCTGGAGAATGGAAGGAGACTCCATTCTCAGAGTGGTGATACAAGTGAATGGGGCTAGTGTTTGGTCCAAGAATAGGGGTAAGGTGGTATCAAGTCCACACTGATAAGGAAGAGTCAGAAATGGGATCCAAGAAGAGGATCCGGAAGAAAAGAAACTAGGGAGTGCCTCAGAAGGGGATGCTAAAGAGGTCACCTCAGGCAACGGATACACCACCTGGGTCAGAGGACTAATGGAGAGAGAGATCATTGGCTGTCCCTGGCCTGTCTTTGTAAGACAAGATGAGGAAAGATACTTTCCTGCTCTCAACAGTGGAGACTCTTCCTCATTTGGAATGAGGCTGAATCCATTTCAATAAATTTGGTTACACATGTCACTTGCAATTCAGATAAAGGGGCCCAGCAGAGGCTCTATTTACATGGCAACCATTCCTGCCCATGATGTGGCTAGCAGTCACGACCTGGCCAGTTATAGGAAAGACTAGGTTGAACCCAAGCAAGAAAGAAGTGGGTCCAGGCCTCTACTTATTTCTCAAGCCCAGTAGATTTAGTAGAAGTCGTAAGTATGGAGAAACCAGACCCAAGCCACCTTCCTCTCAGAAGGGGATGCTTTTATTTCCAGCCAGCTTACGTCAGTGTAGAAGATGAGGCTCTGATAACACAATGTCTTTATTTCCTATGTATATTTCTTTGTTCCTAAAAGAGCACTAATGTGTTTTCATGTTGTGTTCAAAGAAGAGATTGTCCTGGAGAAACCGTAGTTCCCTTGGAAGGGCAAGCAGGACGTGAAACTCTTTCACCGGCTGCTCTCTCTGCTAAGCAAAAGAGCAGGGCTTCCTGAGCCAGGGCAAGCTCTCCAGCTCAGGTGGTTTTTAATTAGAGCAATTTCTATTCAAAGAATGTGCACACACGCTCAACCAAAATTAATGAAGTCAAGGGAGGAAACAGAAATGAAAATGTAACCAAGAGCCACTTACCTGGAAGAGCAAAGTAATTCCTAAAATTTATTTTTTTGTTGTTTAAAATATTTGTAGATGCAGTATCACTTTTTGGCCAAAATGTGAAATACGTTGCACATCATTTCCAATGTCTGCCTCCCAGATGCTCCTCCCCTACACCATAAGGCTTATTTTTTTACATTTAAATAAGTGTGCAGTCTGAGTGCCTAAGAGAACACAAAGTTATCTGCAACCCAGTGGGAATGGGGCATTAATAGGATTCCCCTCTCCCCACCCCGAACAAATGCCTTCATCCAGGCATTTCCATGCCGTTTGCTGGCATATAAATATAACCCCACATTCTTTTATGAAAGACATAAATGCAATAAAATAGTTGCTTTGGGTTTTTTTTCTGGAGGCAGAAGGAGAAAAAAATGCCAAGCTCTCATTGTTCAGTGTTCCTAACAGGCCCCTTTTGTATGGCTGGTATGACTTTCCCCCCCTGAACAAAGTTCTTGAGTGCAGATAATAGCTTAAAAGGCTATCTGAACTCATTCTGTTATGTAGATGAAAGAAAGTCTTTAAAATTAATCTATGGCATCTTTGAAAAAAAAAAAAAAAAAAACCAAAGAGGGCAATCATCCAACTCATTTCCTTGGGCCAAAGCAGTGAGCAAACAGAACAAAAATGCCTGCGTTCCTGGGCTCCAACATCCAAGCTTGACATGGCACCCATTGTCCAGATTCTTCCTTCTGACCTGTCACTCAATGTTTGGAGATAAGCATAGCCCACTATCACTCAATGTTATGACATCTGATGAAACCAATGCCATGCAAAGCTTGATGACCTGCTCCATTCCTGTTTTGTAACATAACACTATTTTGTGTTATATAAATATTTAATTTTAAAATCATCTCTTCTTTAAAAAATAGAAGTCTGTTAGAAGATTGTCTAAAACAAGGGAAGCAACCAAGAAACTCCATGTGTCAAATTAAGATGAATGTCCTGGGATACAGTCAGGTATGTCACGCCAAGGTGGCAGCTTTACTAGTTAGGGTATGTCTCCAGATATTTATATTATGACAAACATTATGTGAAAAAAATTGAATTCGAATGTTACCAAAATAAGTGAGTTAAAAACTTTCTGAACAGATGACATCATTTAAACTGGCTTTGTCCACCAAAAGTATTTGAGTGAAAAGCACTAGAAAGTAGCCAGTTCTCGGCATGAATAAGAAGCAGAGATCAGCTATGCAAGTCAATACTATTTCTGTATGAGGAAGTGAAGTATAAAAAAAATTATAAAGATCCATTCATAGGATCTCTCTCTCTCTCTCTCTCTCTCTCTCTCTCTCTCTTTCTCTCTCCCCTTCCCCATACTTTTTTAGTGCTATGCCCCACTTTGATAGAGTTAAGACTGATTGCCAGGCCCTGATGGTTCCAGCCTCAGGAAAGGGACTAGCTGCCTTAGAAAAGAGGCCCCAGAGAGCTCCTAGTCCCTTCTGCTATGTGAGAAGGCGCTGCCTGTGAGAACCAAGTCCTCACCAGGTGGTGGACCTGTAATGCCTTGGTCTTGAATTCCCTAGCTTCTAGAAAGACAAGTGTCTGTTCTTTGGAAGCCACCTAGTTTACAGGGTTTTGTTTGTTTGTTTGTTTGATTGATTGGTTGGTTGGTTGGTTGGTTGGTTGGTTTTTCGAGACCGTGTCTCTGTGTAGCTCTGGCTGTCCTGGAACTCACAATGTAGACCAGACTGGCCTCAAACTCACAGAGATCTGCCAGCCTCTGCCTCCCGAGTGCTGGAGTTAAAGGCGTGCCCTCATGCTCAGCCAGTTTACAGTACTTTTGTTTCAGCGCTCTAAACAAGACTTAGCCATGCCAAGCCTAGATGTAGGCAAAAAGCAATTATTTTGTTGATTATTGTTATTTATTTTGGTTTTGTGTGTGTGTGTGTGTGTGTGTGTGTGTGTGTGTGCAATAGCAAATTTAAATACATGGAAAATTGTATACTATATTTTCACTTGTTTTACTCTGTTTTCAATGCCCCAGTACACTCTTTTTTAATATTTACTGGCTTTTATGTGTATGAGTGTTTTACCTGCATGTATGTCTGTGTACCACATGTATGCTCAGTGCACAGGTTCTCTGGAAGAACACCTGTGTTCTTCACTGCTGAGCCATCTCTCCAGCTGCTCTCAACATGATATTCTTACAGAAATAGATTAATTGAATGCTACTCCTAACATTTGCACTGTGCCTATAATATAAACAGCTGGTATATAATGTTTGATGAGGAAGTAAATGAGTATTTGAAAAATGTTCATTAAAAAGAAAGCCGATATTAGGAAAATCTATAAGCTTTAAATCTCTACTTAAAGCTCATCAAAAGAGACTCAGAAATACAAATACAGCACATTCTAGCCCATGTGCAGATCCCCGCTTCTGATTGTTACATATGTGTATTTATGTGGGTGTGAATGTGAGTGGAGGCCAAGAAGCTAGAACGGGGGCTATGGGATCTTAAAGAGAGAGGCTTGGGGAAGATAATAGAACACATGTGATATAAAAAATGGACCAGAGAATGCTAGGGGCCCGTGGGAGTGATGAGGGATGGTAGCCATCAAGATTGGTGGGAATCAACCAAAATGCTCAACCACCAACCTAGTTTGCAACTAACCCCACTAGGAAACCCGTTACTGTGTTTACTAATTAAAAATACATTTTACATGACTGAGGAGAAGGCTTAGAGGCTAAAGCACTTGGCAAGGGTAAGGACTGAATTCAGATCCCCAGAACCCACATAAAATACTGGGTGGGCTTGGCAGCCTTCTTAGAATCACGGCTTCCAAGGCAGAGACAGTGGATCCGCCGAACAAGCTGGCTAGACTATCCATATCCATATGGGGAGCTGTGGGTTTGGGAGACTTTGCCTCAAAGTAGAAGCTGAAAGAGTATACAAGCGGATTCCTGGCATTGGCCTTGGGTTGCCACATGTGTGCACACACAATTATACTCAAGGTCATATGTCCATGCACATGCAGAACACACACACACATATGTGCACTCACCACAAAGATAAACACACACAAATAGAATAATAAAAGTAAATATTTCTTGAAAATTTGCCAAGTTGTGGTCCTAGTCCAGCTACTTGGGCAGAAAGTTCTCGTAAATGGTTAACACAGCACCTATTAAGTAAGACCAGTTCTCCAGCTAGTGCCTTCAGTGTTTCTCAGCTTTGATCAATTTATAGAATGATTTTAATGAAAACAAAAATCTGGATTAGCCCACGTAACAGTTTAAATTATTTTATGGATAACATTACTCAAATATAAACATAAAACTGGTTATATACCTCTTGGTCTTTTGACCCTCAGATATAATACCAAAATCTATTTTGAATATTCATAATTTTAGGATCAGTAAATTCAAATGAGCAACACGTTAACTGTGACATATGGTATGCTCTCAAATCTAAATTGCTTGTGTGTGGTTGGACAATAGGAAGTAGAGTCTACTTCAAACTTCAGTTACGGACTTGATTCTTTTGATCTTGAATATGATGAACCATTACTGCTCTCCTCTTGGTTGTCAATGCCTATATTCTCTTTTTTATCCACTGATCTGCTGTTAGTTGTCCAGTCAGTTTAGCATGTCCTGTATACAACATGTGTACCACATGGCTTCAACAGTTTAGCACAATTTCCTTTTGAAACACAAATGTGGATCATGAACTCCAGACAGCATATGGTTACAAGCTGGTCATCCTGATGGCCTAGAATGTTCTTGGATTTCTTTTCTTAGATCACAGTCCAGAGGAAAGCCCCAGGTTTACATGTCTTCATTTTGAATGTATTCATCTCACTTTGAGAAATGACACTCTACCTTGTTTGAAGTAGTAATTGTTTGTTGGTTTCTTGTTTAAATATAGTAGCAGACACTGGGGGACCTTTTGTAGTTGTTCCAAACAGGCATTTCATCTGTATTTCAGCACCAATTGTTGGCACCGCTCCTCCTGCCAGGACAAGCACTGTTGACCCTTTCCTGCAGGTGAATCCACTGAGGCAGAGGCAGCATCCAGGACGAAGTGAAAGTAGTGATGAGATTCAGGTCAGATGGTGTATTGAATGCAATAACTAAACTACCCAGCCTTTGATTTGCTAACCATCCATTTGACTTTGCCCGTTTTGTGAGGATGGCTGGACCAAACTTCTTGGTATCTCAGGCCACATTGAGGAGAGCGTTGTCTGGGACTTGGGCTAAATGCAGGCTCTGCACCTCACCCCCACATACCCTATTCAACTACAAGGCTCCAAATGGAAGCTGATAATCAGAGATGAGGAGAACCAAGCCTCTTGGTGTTACCTCTTCTAATTACAGGCCCACAGAGGGGCAAATGCTTACCGTGGGAAGCTTTTGGTCTTTCCCAAGTACAGCTGTCCCTCAGCTGCCTGTGGAGCCCTGCAGATAAATGGCACCTGAGATACATTGCCTCAGCTGTAGCATGTGGAGGCACAACCCTCGGGTATCTGGGTGGGAACTTCTCTTAGTCATAGAGAGACTGGAGAGATGATTGTTTTGTTTGTTTGTTTGTTTTTGTTTTTTACATCACACTAAGTTCTAGTCACCTCCCTAAATAGCAAGAAAACATCACCATAGCCATAATTACAGTTCTAACCAAAAGAAATCACCAGAGTATAGGCCACCAGAAAGGTTGTGCAAAATCAATTTGTGAATGTTAAATAAAATAATAATGAGTACTGAACACACACACACACACACACACATACACACACACACACACACTTCCTGTGCTTGAAGCTCTTCTGAAACTCAGCAGACTGGCTGGAACTGGAAGAACATTCCATAGCTCGTGTTAGTAACACCACTAAGAACCAGAGTCCTGCTTTTAAGTGATGAGACTTGAGCTGTCTGCATGGCTGAGGTAACCTGCAGACACCTAGCCAGTTCCTCCTCATCCTGTATATTTAAGGTCTGTATATTTAAAGCTCCCCAACGTGAGGTTTAATACATCGTAAGGAAGAAGTTTGACTTGCAATTTCTAGCAGGGAGCTTTTTGACATCAGTCAAAGTTGGAAAGCCAAATATTTATAAATATCTTCTGACATGCACAAAAGGGAGGATGTAAACCTAACTACTAACAATGCTTATCTCAAGGGAGTGGTACTGGACATGGTGAAAATGTCACTTTCTGTTTCATATGCTTCTATTGTCCAAGTTTCTTTGTTTAATAATGAGTATGTGACTCATACTCAGCACTGTTTTCCTTTAAAGTAATTTTATTCACTTGTAAAAAATTAAACTGGGTTCTCACTCATAACAGCAGTAGATAAGATGCAAGACACATTAAGATAAGTTAATTTGAATCCATGGATATTAGGAGGAACCAGAGGAAACAGAGAATACAAACCAGGTAGAGCCTTTGGCTACCAACGAGAAGGCTGATTTTTTTTTAAATTTTCTTTTCATCTAAACTCCTGGGTTGGCAAGTATTACGGTAAGGTGCCTGGCAAGGAACTTGGTCACTGTGCCCTGTGAAAGCAGAGAGTTCAGCCTGAGTGAGGAGGCCTAAATGCTGGCCATGAGCTACTTCACCTCTGCCAAGCACTGGCTCTGCAACTTCTTGGTTTCTGGGCAGATAGATCCATGATGGTTGTCTGCTGCAGGACCTGATGGGCTCTAGGGGATTGGGTTGTTGTTGAGAAGTAAGCACGCTGCTTTCTGTCCTAACTGGCTTTTCTTGGGGAGATGCTTGCTGAGATGAAGGAGGTGGACTGTTTGGTCCTGATTCTGTCCCTCATTCCTTATGGGCCTTAGTTCCTCAAGACAACACATACAACATTGAGCTTTATGTTAGTTCCATAGTCTCTGGTAACATCAAGTTTCTCTGACCTTTAGAATTCCTAGTCAAAAACTATAAGCCACGAGTATAATACAGTTCCTTTGCCATCTTTAAAGAAAATACGAATAAACAAACAAAAGAACTGATTAAATACAATACCTCAGGTAGATGAATAGTTACATGTGTCTATTTTATGTATAGCATGATAATGCCAAAGTCTAAGTTTCTTTTCAGGGGTGGATATGGGAGAGCTGAGAGGCATGGTACACTTCAAATTTCTCCTGAAACAAACTCGGCCTTTGGTATAGGTTTCTGCCTCCTGCTTCCTGCTGGAGACAAGGCTGCCACTAACTCTCTGTTCACCAGTAACAGTTGAGAATTAAGGATCTGGCCACTCCATTTCCTTCAAATTTCACCTTAGCTGTATGTGCCCTCCAGTGCTTCTGAACCGTGGGGACTTTAAACCCCTGATGCTCTTTATTTTTCTGATGTATGAGACCATTAACAGTGTATATATATGTATATATACATATATGTGTGTATATGTATACACTGTTATATACATATGTTATATATACATATATATGTTTACATATGTACTATATATGTTATATATTACTGTTTTATAACATACACACACACACTATATAGTACAGGATACTGTGGAGATTTAAAAAAAATCCACTAGTTTACAATGTAAAGTGTTTTGAACAGTATCTATTGTGCAGAAAATACCTTACAGATGTTAGTGTTTATTATTATAATTGATTTAAAATCTTTTCTTTTCTGTGGACACATAACTCAAACCTAAGGCTGTGTATGTGTGCTCAGCACATACTCTACCACTGAGTATCGGTCATATTGCTTAAACTAATCTTATTATCAAATTCGGTGAATTTGATAATAAAGTGTTCTTCATTGAGGAAAATGCAGATGGATTTCTTATACCATAAAGAAAAAAGGGGGTCTTCTTATAAAGTCCCAGCTCAAAGTCTCACTCCTCCTCTCTCAGCCTCCTGGGTGCTGGGTTTGAAAAAGAATGTACCAGCATATCTGTTCTCTTGTGCTGCTTTCTGTCTGTGTGCTAGATAACTATGCATCCAAATGCATGCCCATGCATGTATGCAACATGCCTAGGTATTCCCCCGTGTGTGCGTGTGTGTGTGTGTGTGTGTGTGTGTGTGTGTGTGCGCGCGCGCGCATGTGCATATAGAAGTCAATGGCAGGCATCCTTCTCAATTATTGCCTACCTTAAGTTCTGAAACCTGGTCTCTCACTGAACCTGGAGTCATCCAAACTGACAAGAATAGCTGGCCAGTAATCTCCAGGGATCCTCCTGCCTCTGCCTCCCCACCACTAGGACTACAGCAGCATGGTGCCACTCCCAGGTTCTCATGTGCATTCTGGAGCCATATGTCAGATCTCCATGCTTGTGGGGCAAACGCTTTGTCACCAAGCCATCTCTCTATCTCTTCTGTGTCACTTCCTACCAATCTATTTGGCTCTAATTTTATTATGAAAATAAATATATGGTGATTATGCCAAGGTTTCTACAGAATTACATTGGTAATTTTTGTCATACACACACACACACACACACACACACACACACATATTTGCAACTTTCCTGATATGAATATTTTCAACTGCCTAGGATCAAATCGAGAGCAATTGCATGGTTTTTGTTGTTCTCCAAAGTAGTAGAGACTTAATTTAGTTTATTCCAGTTAAGATGCCCCTAATTCAATATGAACTATTTTACAAAGCAAATGTGTTGCATCTTGTAATGATTTCATTCTTTGTGCACATGCTCCCATTACTTTTAGATACGTGACTTGAAGCTGTCAGTTTAGTTTATTGGTGGGAAAGTCTGTGCCAGCATAGATACAGCATGAACTCTTGGATTCGAGTTTATGAACTGTCAACAGCCTGCTCAACAATGAAATGTGGTGCATCTAGTGGTCATCTTGGGCTTGGCTGCAAAAGTTCTTCTCCCTGGCTCTGCCACACTAAATATATTCGTCTCACGGAGGATTCATAGCAGAAGGATCCATCGCTGGCTCTACAGTCAGTCTCTCAGAACCGTGGTAAACATTTTGATTAGCGAGAAATGTTTTCACATTTGCTTATTTCAAGAACATGTGCTTTCCCCCTTCTCATGAACAAAAAGGGACAAGGTAAACATTAGCTCCACTCACTTCCACTTGTGGCTTCAGCTGGTATAGAAATACAAGATGCCCAGGGCCAGAAAATGCCCTAAATTAACACAGCATTTTGCCCAGTACCAGGGAGTGATGGGAAACTGGCACTCCTGATGGAGCTGTGGTGAATAGCCATTCATTTTTCCATTTGGAAGCTAAGCATGTGCAATTCAAGAGACTGGAAATGAGGGGGATTCCAGCACTGCAGCCTCCTCAACTTTCCAGTCTGGAGAGTGAAATTCATATTCTAAACTGGTTGCTTTTGTAGATCCACGTAAGTGAGACATAGAACTGAAAGTAAGTCCCACTTTCAGAGGTAATCTGGGGCATTACGCATTTAAAAAAACAAACAAAAAAACTGCTCATCACTTCATGAATACGCAATCCAGGATCACACTTCAGTCACTGTTGGAGGGGCTATCAGGATTTGGACAAGTTCTCCGTTCCTGTGTCCTTAGGATTCAAATTTCCAAAATGGTTGCCAGAGTCTCCTTAGAAACACAGAATATTGGGGAAATAAAGGAAATTGAGTAGCAGAAAGAGGTGCTTTATCATAAATAAAATGATGACGTTGGAGCTTGGACAGCAAACCTCTTGGGGAACCAACAGCTCATTCCCCTGGTAGAGCTGCTCTCTGGAAATGAATGGGCTTGGCTTTGTATCTCCAACTGTTCTGCACAAATGAACCAAACTGGGAATCAGTTGGAGTCAGTGAAGCTGAACACAACTCCAGCTATTGTCTCCATGGCTCCCACAAAACCCCAGTGCCAAACTGATTAGATTTACAGTTCATTTTGATAAGCTTTGTCTGCTCATGGCACAGAAGGCAGTGAAGCCTTTCACAAAATGAAGCTAGAGCTGGAGAGGGGAAAACACAATTCATTTAATGAAGAGGGAGGTTTTTGTGAGGACCGGTGACGTTTTCTGAACGGCTGCCTCATGCTGGGATCTTTGGTTTCTGTGCTGAAATGATATTTGGGGATGTGCCTTCTTACCCTAAGTCTGCGACAGCAACTCAATACTGTGTAATCGTGTGTGTGTGTGTGTGTGTGTGTGTGTGTGTGTGTTGCATGTATGTATATATTTGCGTGGGCACACATGTGTGTGAATGCATGTGGATAACAGAGTTTGATGCTAAGTGTTTTCATTTGCCTGGCTGCCCTGGAAGTTACCATGTACACCAGGCTGGCTTTAAACTCACAGAGACCCATCTGTCTTTGCTCCATAAACCCTGGGATTAAAGGTGTGTGCTACCATGACCAGTTTGGTTTACTTGCTGAGACACAGTTTTTCATTGGACCTTGAGTTAGACTGCCTGAGTAACAGATTTCAGGGATCCACCTGTCTGTTTTGTTACTAGGGTTGCAGATACATGCCATAATACCTATTTATGTGAGTGCTGGGAATTCAAGATCAGATCTTCATGCTTGTGCAGACAGTGTTTTCCAGGCCACATCATCTACCCAGCATGTGATCATGGATGTGTTTGACTTGGATACAGCAAGGGCAAGAACAGAATCTTTAAAAATGAAGTTGGGTAGCACTGTGTGGGTCTGTGGAAGCCATCACCGCCACACAATGGGGAGCACAGTTGTATTTGTCTCCAGCTCTCTCACCCAGCCCTAATCTAGAGACTGAGGGAAACTGAGCAAAGCCTACCCCATCAGCACAGGCTTTGGATCTACTGGTCATGCAGCCATGAAATCACCATCACCAAACTCTTTCTAGTCAATTTTTTCGAGGATAAGTGATGTCATTTCTTAGAGAGCATCATTCAATAGCTCAGGCTACTATAGCCTAGCACGGTGGACTTAATCCCTCTGTGAAAATGGCAGAAGTGTCCAATGGAGTAGAGGCCGATACTGTCCCACAGAGGGGTCCCCCTTATGGGAACACTGAACTACTTCTGTTTTGGATACTCATTGCTTCATCACAAACTGCCCTGGAAATTGGTGGCTTCGAACAACAATTATTTTATTAATCTCTATAATCCTATGGGTCTGAGATTCACATAGGGTTTGACTGGGTGACTCTTCTGCTCTGTTTAGTATCTTCCATGGTTACTCATCGGTATTTAGCTGGTAGCTAGGCGCACTTGTGGGGTACAAGATAACACCATTGCCAAGATCCTGGCATAGGCAACTGGTAGGCTGTGCTCAGGCGGTCTCTCACATTCTGAATTGTTCACATCTATTCAACCATGGGAAGTGGACTCCTTAGATGTTGGTTTGGAGTTTAAGAATCAGTGCTTCAGGAGTTTTGGGTGTAAGTTTTAAGGCCAGTTACTTGAAAATCTCCTCCACAAACAGGCATAACGGCACAAGCATTTAATCCCAGTACTCAGGAGGCAGAGGCAGGCTGATCTCTATGTGTTCAAGGCCAACCTGATCTACACAGTGAGTTCCATGGCAGCCAGAGCTACATAGTGAAACCCTGTCTTGAAACAAAAACAAAAGCAAAAAAAGAAAAAGAAAAATCTCCTCCATGTTTATTCCACTAAGCCCAGTTCAGATTAGAGACAAGAGGTGGAAACTCAAAAAGAGAATAAATAAATACCATCCATGTCCAACCAGATTGCTGCAAATCTCTTCTTGTGGCCTGAGAAAAAGAATCCAGTACTTTTCAACTCTCGTTCCCATTAATGGGAAAAAGATAGAAGGAAATTCTTGGGAATCCTTTACATAGCCCCAGGGGGAAAGGCATGTTTCTTATTCAAAAGATTCTATATTTCTTGCCAGGCTTGGTTTAAGTTTCTCTGAGAACAAAAGCTCTAAATTTGGCTCAGTTGAGGCGCCTCTCCCGACATCTTGGCTTTTAATCCTGATAAACACTAAGTACCTAATAATGTTTAGTAACATTTGCAAGATCCATTAAGGCAAATACATGACTCAGGGCAACCACACAGCTTTGTAATAGATAACACTTGCTTGGATTGTTACTATCAGCCTTGAGTAAATCACCAAGAAAATTGAGTCTGGCTTCAACTCTGGGACTAACCCATCGCATGCCCTTGTTACTCTTTTCCTCATGATCTGCCATCTTATTTCTGGGGCCACACTACTTCGTTTATGGCGTGGGTCCCCGGAATTCTGTGGCTTTGAATGGCATCGTATCACATTGCGGCTGGGACCTGAAGCCCCTTTCCTTCAGTCTTATCACTGCAACAGAAAGTCCAATCTGCAGTGTCCTTCAAGGTCACAGACCTCAGTCACATTGCTGAGACTCATAGCAAGTCTCCTCTCAGGATCCCTTGACAAGCTTCCTTCCGTTTAGGCCTATGCGCTTGTGATAGAGACAAGCCCGGTTATTTGCTGTTGGGTAGGGTGATTGGTGAACAATGTCTAAGGAGCCCACCATTCGAACCATTTCCTTCCTAAGTTGAGTCTCCATGTGTTGACTTTGGGTGATGAGGAAGGAATGGGATTGGAAGTGGAGGTGGCAGCTCTGTGAGTCCTGGGACAGCAGGCTCAAAAAACACTGACCCTCCTAGGAGCCTGCTGCCTTGTTTAAAGGACGTCTGGATTTGCAGACATGGTGGCCCTTTTAAAATGCATCTCCATTCAAACTCTCTAAACTCTCTGCTGAGAATTTCCACTCCAGATAATGAGGTCCACTCCCACTTTTTCCCTGGGCATCTTTGAATTACTAGGTGGATGATAGCTTCAGAGAGCTGATGCTAATTGGCTGACTTGATGTGGGACTTTCCACTTCTTTGGAGATTACTGACTTGGGAAGGGATGCTATGCTCTTTGGATACAGTGTGTTGTTGGTTATGCTCCATTTTAAGCATATAATGCAATGGGGATGCATTTCCTAAAACAGACAACAACCCCACCACCAACTCAAAAGTCTTAGCATAAAAGTGATTGGCGGAAACTCTTAAGTACCATAGTCACTCATTTAAAAAAGTTGTGTTTGTTATTACTGTGTATGTGCGCATGATGTGTGGGTACATTCCTGCCGCAGAGTGTTTGTGGAGGCCAGAAGACAACTTTGGGGAGTCGGTTCTCCCTTTCTACCTTTCCTTGGGTTCCAGGGACCAAAACCTCAGTTGGTCAGGCTTTCCTAGCAAGCACTTTTTCCAGTCGAGCATCTTACCCATCTCATAGTTGCTCAGCCTTAGATGGATTTGTTATGTTCCAGCCCAGGGTTTGGTACTGTGCATACAAAAATGACTTATGTGGTCCCCAGTTCCAAGAAATGGACATTGTCATAGCATGAGAGCACATAAATAGATACCCACCACTCAACTGGAGGTATCAAGGTCTATGATGGCCTAAGGATGGAGAGTCTGGATAGGTAGACAGACAGACAGACAGACAGGTGACAGGATGTCTACTTATTGCCGACCTTTCTCTTTGAATTTTTATTTTGTTTTGTTATTTGAGACAGGGTTTTTCTATGTAGCCCTGGTTGTCCTAGAACTCACTTGGTAGACCTGGCTGGCCTTGACCTCATAGAGATCCACCTGCTTCTGCTCTTGAGTGCTGGGATCAATGGCATTTCCCCCCCACCCCTAGCTCTCTCTTAGCATTTTTATCTTAGGTGGAAAATAACTGGAATACACACATACAAACACACACACATACATACACATGCACAAATACATATGTGTACAGTAAATTGAAGCTACTTGAATTTTGGGATATATTTATAAAATAATACATAACATTTTCCCTGAATTTTAATTATTTAAAAAATATAGAGGGAGCCTGAGCATGGTGACAGCACTCCTACATTCCTGTAATTGAGCACTGGGAAGGTTCAGAAAGGTCACAAAATTGAGGGAAACCTGGGTTACACAGTGAGATCCTGTCTCAAAAAAAAAAAAACAACAAAACGCAGATAGAAATTGTTTATAGCCCACTAAAGCTATCCTTAGCTTGCCATAGCCAGCCCCTTTCAAAAACTCAAAGAAATATGTGGCATTCTGGTCAATACAGAGTGTAAATAAGGAAATTCTAAAAGCCCTTCAGACTCAAAGAGGTGACTGTCCCTGTCTCCAGTACTTTACCCCCACTTCAACAGATGAGTCATTTATCCCATGGTTTGTAGAAAGTAAAGTACTAAACAGTGGGGTGGAGGTTCTCTTTGCTAGGACTGTCCCAGGCTGGAAAAGTCCCCTCTGGTTCTAGGCTCACATCCATGGGGGCTTCCTAAGTCTCTATCCTGCTCTGAGCAGGAAGATGGTTGAAGGAGCCTGTGTTTATATCAATCCCAACTGAATGTATGGCTGGTGGCTTTTTTTTTTTTTTCTTTCCTGTCAGAAAACACACTGGATCAAGATCACGTTTGGGAAGCCGGTACAATTCCTTGTTTGGAAGCAGGAAATGGGGTCTCAGTGGACTTTTGCCTGCCAAGGCTGAAGAGGGGCCTGAGGGAGTGGTTTGGATTATGGAATCAACAGTCAGGAAATCCTGGCTCTTAATTTGGTCAGATACAGGCAGCCTCTCTTTGCAAACATTCCAGTTCCAATGTCTGTAGACATAGACTGAGAACAATGACTTCTGACTTGGCAGATGTACCAGATTCAGGGTTTGTACAGATTTTTTTTTCTTCCTTGTTTTGCTTTTGAGACCATCTCATGTAGCCTAGGTTGCCTTGTTATATAGCCAAGGATGACCCTGAATTCCTGATCCCCCTGCCTCTCTACCTTCTAAGAGCTAGGATTACAGACATGCTCCACTATGCCCAGACTTCTACAGATTTTTGAAACTAAAATGTGATATAGACATCAGTGAGCCAAGTTCTCGCCTTTTCACCAGGGAATGCCCAGAAATGCATCCTCTAATATAGAAATGTTTGGCCCCTTGCTTTTGGTCATGTGGTCCAGGACAGCAAAGCCATTGTTACAGGGACATGCTTAGCTAGCCAGTTGTCCGGCTCTCCACATTCTTCCCTTTGTTATTTGTTCTATGTAGTCCACGTTGCTGAGCCCATTGAGTTGCCTGTGAACATTTCATTAAGGTGCCTGCAGAAGAGATCCACTAAATACCTAGCAAGTGCTCAATCACTCATGAGCAAGTGGCTTGCTTTCCAGATTCATTCATTCATTCTTTCTTTCTTTTTTTCTATTTCTGTTTTTGAGACAGGGTTTCTTGGAGACCAAGTAGACTCACACTATCTACTGAGGGCAGCCTTGAACTCTGTTCCTCCTGTCTCCACCTCATGAACGCTAGGACTTGAGGCCTGTGTCATCATACTCAGCTTCAGATGCAAAGATTTTGAAGAAATGTTAAGGGGTAAAGTCTGACTTCTATGCCCAATAGAATGTCCTTTTATGAGCACTAGCTTCTTCAATATCTGCAGCAATATGTATTATGAACATAAATCGCAAAAAAAAAAAGTCTCCATCAGCACTGAACAATGCATCCCATAAAGTCTTCCCCTGACCCAGCTGCTCCCCTGAGCTGTTTGCTCTTCTGCGTTTATGGTGCCAAGTTCAGTGTACCTTGTTGCTTCGCTGAAGGCTGGCAAGATGAAAACTGCCCAGAGTCAGAGAGAAACACAAACTTGTTGCTACTCAAACTCAGGTATTGAGAAACTGTGACTCATTGCAAGCTCTAACCTCAGCAAACGGTTCCTACTGTTCATTTAGAGACCGTAAATGCGGCTCTAGGCGATCTCACTGGATAGTCTCTGTGTTTAATGCCTGCAGCCGGAAGTCTCCCACTTTCTTTGTTAAAGTGCTTCCTACTCCTTTGTTTTCACAGCTACTGCTTTATTGAGTATTTAAGAGTAGATGCTGGCCGGGCAGTGGTGGTGCACGCCTGTAATCCCAGCACTCGGGAGGCAGAGGCAGGCGGATTTCTGAGTTCGAGGCTAGCCTGGTCTACAGAGTGAGTTCCAGGGGCAGCCAAAAAAAAAAAAAAAAAAAAGAGTAGATGCTGGATTACATATCTCCTATATACAATCTCATTTAATTCTCTCACAATCTGGTGAGGTGAGCATTCTGGACATTTTACAGATTAGAATCCTGAGTCTTAGGGGGCTGGAGCAACAAGGCAGTGGTTGAGGGCTCTTCCTGCTCTTGTAGAAGATTGGGTTTGGGTCACAGCACCCACATCAGGTGGCACATCTGTAACTTCAGTTCCCCAGCTATCTGGCACTCTCTTCTAGACTCCACCGGCACCTCCACACATACAGTGCACAAGCATATACTTAAATACATATGAACGGAAGTCCAACATTTTCTCAAAAGAAAAGAAAACTGGAGCTGGAGAGATGGCTCAGTGGTTGAGCACACTTGCTGCTCTTCCAGAGGATCCAGGTTCAATTCCTAGCACCCACACAACAGCTCACACCTATCTGTGACTCCAGTTCCAGGGTTTCTGACACCCTCACACGAACATACATGTAGGCAAAATACCAATACACATAAAACTAAATTATAAAACAGAAGAAAAAAAGGAAAGAAAAGTGAGGGCTAGAAAGGTTGTCTGTTCCCGGCTCGAAGGTGGGCAGTAGGCGAGGCTATACCCACTAATGGATTCATAATTTGACGGAGTTATTTATAGGTGATGGAATCCTGTTGGGGTAGGGCCTACTCAGAAGAAGTGAGTCAGTGGGGACTTGTCCTTGGAGCTACTTCTTGTTCTGGATCCTTCTGGGTAGTCATGAAGTCCAAAGCTCTGCTTCCCACACCCTTGCATCTCAATGTTCTGCTTCATCAGAGCCCAGAAACAATGTCTCCAACAAACCACGGACTGAAGCCTCTAAACCGTAAACCAAAATAAATCCTCCCTCAAAGTGTTTGCTCTGTTTGTCATGGAGACAAGATGCTGAATTGCACAGCAAATAATTTTTCCCTGCAATGAATTAATTTCAAAATAACTCACTCTTAGCTTTTTAAAGATTGTACAATGCATGACATGAGATACTTACGGCTTCATGTTTCTTTCTAAAAATGAATGTCTGGGCTGGAGAACCACGTTTGCCATGTGGAGATCTCATCTCAGAGTTGGGATCTTGTTGTTATGTTGAATATGATTCCTTTAAGCTTTAAATTTGTTTCTAGCTGGCAAATGTAGCTTCCTGGCTTAGAAAATTTCTCTCGGAGGAAAAAAAAAAAAAAAAAAAAAAAAGACTCTCACCCTGAAATGGCACCATGAAATATTCTGCAGTCTACAACATTTTAATGACCTCATTGTAAATGAATTAGAAACATTCAAGAGCAATTTACTTTAAAATAGATCTGGGTGTTAAAATAAGGGACAGCTGGGAGTGGAATTCTTCTGACTTCAACCAAAGAGATGTTTGTCTCAGTAAGATACGTGTATAACAACTAATAAATAAATAAACAACTTAACAAATAAACGACTTAACATATGAAATAATAAATAAAACAACTTAAAAATATTACAATTCAATATGGAAGGGAAAACTTCCTATCACTGAGAATAGCCTCATTTGAAACCGTTCAAAAGTTTTCATTCACAAAGCTATAAAATGGGTCAGGACGCCTAGCTCCTAAAAGCTGTCACATGGGAAAAGCTTGAACCTGAGTGGAGGCAGGTCATTCCCACTACACAGCTGAGAAAATGATGAGAGGAAGTGGCCACAAGGTTAGTATAAGGCAGAGGCAGGATGTGAGGCAAAGACAAGGTCCCCCAGACAGGGCTAACCTCCGACACACAACCTCGCTTTGAAGGGCTCCCAGGAAATATAAGCCTGAGTTAGAATGTCTCACTGACATGTAAGGGTTTCTGTGTTGCAGAGAAGCAGCAAATAGGATATTCTCTAATAGCAAAGTGAGTCAAGTTCCCAGGCACAGCTTCTCCATCCTTCTCTATGGGTGACCAGCACTTTAAAAATTCCCCTACTAATGGTAAGATATTAAATAAATAAGATGTTTATTTGGCAAGTATATGGGTAAAACTACGATACCAATAAAACTAACAATTCCAAAACTCTCGTTTGAGTGACCATCTCCACTCATGGCGCTCACTGCCTCTCCAGGGAAGACTTCCAGCATGTAAAAGTTTTTTCTGAGATAGTGTAATTAGACTCTCATATTCCCTTTTGTTTTCTAAGCCTTTTTAGAGAAGGGGAGGGGTTGAGACAGGCTTATGCTATGGAGCCCAGGCTGGCCTCCCACTCATAGGAATCCTCCTGAGCCTTCATTTAAACAAAGTAATTTTTCCAGGTAACTAAATTTATTCTTCTTGCAATGTGTATCTTTTCTGTAGCCGTATACATAGACACAAGCACACATGCGTGCACACGCACTCACCAGGTTCACATCCTTAACACCACTCGCTCCATCTGTACACTTACTTATCTCTTTCTGTCTCTGTCTTTTTCTCTCAGCCAGCTCTCTTGTATAATACAGGACGACCTGCCTAGGGTTGGTAACATCCACAGTGGGCTGGGTGCCCCTACTCCTACATCAATTAGCAACCAGTGACAGACCTTTAGTCTCAGCTTTTCCCCACTAAAACTATGGACTTCCCTCCCTCTGTTTTTACCTCATAATTTTTAAGGGTCTCAGTTCCTTTCATCATTCGACCCCAGGGACTGCAATATCCTCAGTGGGTAGAGAACAACCTTTTAACCTCTTCTTTGTAATACACCTCTGTAAAATAGCCAACTCAGTCTTGGAATGGAAATAATAACTGAACCTCAAACGGACTAAAAACTGGGAATAAACCAGGTGGTGGTGGCACACGCCTTTAATCCCAGCACTTGGGGTTAGTGGAATCAGAAAGGCAGGATCTCTAAGTTCGAGGTCTATAGGACTGGTCTATATAGGCTGAGTTCCAGGACAGCCAGGGCTACAAAACCAAAACCCCAAATCAAACCAACCAGAAAGGAAGGAAGGAAGGAAGGAAGAAAAGGGAAGGGAGAAAGAAAAGAAAAGAAGCCGGGCAGTGGTGGCGCACGCCTTTAATCCCAGCACTTGGGAGGCAGAGGCAGGCGGATTTCTGAGTTCGAGGCCAGCCTGGTCTACACAATGAGTTCCAGGATAGCCAGGGCTACACAGAGAAACCCTGTCTCGAAAAACCAAAAAAAAAAAAAAAAAAAGAAAGAAAGAAAGAAAGAAAAGAAAAACTGGGACTAGTGACACAGACACCTGTAACCGAAGCACTTGGTGGTAGAGTTAAGAGGATACCGAGTTCAAGGTCATCTTCAACTAGCTATGGAGTTCAAGGCCAGCCTTGTGATTTCCATAGGAAGCAAGGACAATCTTCAAAGAGATTCTGTTAGGAGTCTGAGAGTTTGACTCAACACCAGGGACGTTTGGCTTCCTAGGCAGGAAACAGGTGGAAGACAGGCACAACAACTGATAGTTTTTCTGCCCAATACAGGCAGATTCTGGGTCAAACTTCTCATCCTTCTTCTTCAGATGGTGTTTCATCTCTACAAATATTGTTTGGTTTTGTAGCACTATGCATTTGTGATATTTAAATTTAATTTAATATAACTTAAATGTCAACTTGAGGATTGAAATCAAGAAGGTAACGATGACCATTCATATATCGCTTGCCAAATATGTCTAAGGAAGGGAGTGATGGGTACTCCACAGCCTAGAATTAGTCCTAGGAAGAGGGATGTTCAGAATGACCATTGGCTAATAGGACTTGAGCATGATCCATCAGAGGGAGCAGTTGCAGTACCAGGGCTTGGAGTTCAGTGGAATCTAATGAATCTTGGACACATGTGCAGGGTTTGATTGTTAGGCACAGCTTTTCTAGCCAGTTCAGAAATAGTTCAGCAACATGGCAGTCATATCACTGGATCCTGGCTGAGAACTACCTTGCGATTAAATGTTTAAATGTTAACTTGAGGATCGAAGAAGGTAACAATGACCTTGAGATTCATTATGTCCAACCATCACCAATTGGATCTGTCTCTCAGGGATAGAAAGTGCTAAACATGAAAGAAGAAAATGTCAGTGACTAACACGCATTCAAAATCACACTGTGGAGAGATGGCTCAGCAGTTAAGAGCACTGTCTGCTCTTCTAGACGTCCTGAGTTCAATTCCCAGCAACCACATGGTGGCTCACAACCATCTATACTGAGATCTTATGACCTCTTCTGGCATGCAAGTGTACATGCAGATAGAGCACTCATATACAATACATAAATAAATAAATAAAAAATAAAATATGCTGATCATGAAGGGGACATTGGGTGGAGGACAGAGACTCAATTTAAAAAAAAATTCACACTGCTGATATTTCCTACTTTACTAGATGGTCATTTCCAACACTTTCTCAATGTCCTTCAGAAGTGCTCGTTCAAACCCTGTGATCTTCAAGATCGTCTGTATTTAGATCCATTATACCTCACCCTGGGCTAGATTTGAGATGACTGATTGGTGGGAAGTGGCACATCTGCTGGGCACTCACTTTGGCAGCTGCTGCCACCCGTGAAGACCACATGTGATGTTCACACAGCTTTTCTGAGCAGCTCCGGCTGTTCTCTTGGTACAGATGTAGAATGACACTTTGGGTCTCCCTTGGTTCTATACCCTACTTCCATTTCCTACACATGGATGTTAGGTTCCAAGTAAAGGCCCCTGTCCTGCTTCAGGGGCATTACCCACAGTGTATAACCCACTGTGATTGTTACCCAGCCCTGGGCAGTTGGTCCTGGCTTGTATAAGAGAGTTGGCTCAACAGCCAGAGGGAGCACACCAGTAAGCAATTTTCATCCATGGTCTCTGCTCCTGGTTCCTGTCCCAAGTTCCCTCAGTGATAGACTATTGTCTGGAAATGTAAGATAAAACAAACCCTTTTTCTCCTCAGGTTGCTTTTGCTCAGAATATTTTATCACATCGATAGGAGACAGAGTAGAACATAGCCCCTTCAGTAAGTTACTGAAAACCAAGACCCCATGCACAACATATATGTTTTTTAGAAGAAAACCGATTATATTAAAGTATGTCAAAATGTTAACATTTATTTTTTCCTATAGTAATATATTGCTTCTTTATTGACATACATCAAGATCTAGAAGAGACCGGACAGTGGTGGCGCACGCCTTTGATCCTAGCACTTGGGAAGCAGAAGCAGGCAGATTTCTGAGTTCGAGGCCAGCCTGGTCTACAGATTGAGTTCCAGGACAGCCAGGGCTACACAGAGAAACCCTGTCTCGAAAAACAAAAAACAAAACAAAAACAAAACAAAAAAAAAATCTAGAAGATAGCTACCTAATAACAATTGTAGTTTGAAACATATGCAAAACCCAACTTTTCTGGAGAAAACAGTATTTTCTACCGATATTGGGTTGTTGATAGTCTCCTGCCTTTGTGGTTTACCGTCTACATTCATAAGGAAAAAAACGCTAAGCTAAATGTCAGAGGGTAATAAAAAATCGTTCACTAAAATGTACATTGTTTGTTCTCAGCCAAATTCTGAGTGTCCCTAAAACAAGTTTTTCTATCCTAAAATAAACATGCCTCAAAAGCCAACACCTCCCTGGAAAGCCCCACTCTAGGTCCCCGAGACTCAAGCCTTCAAGCCACCCACACAAACCTCTAGCTGTCTCTATCTATACAGTTCTGATTAGGAAAATTGGGGTAAGAAAAGAAGACAATAGCTGAGCTCCAGGGCCCAACATAGAAGGACTCAGCGTTCCCTACCTAGGGGTTCTTCCCACCAAATCTAAGTTGCCATTTTTTTCCCCTCATCAGCACAGAGAGACCCACTTCCTAGGTTTGAATGAAACGGACGAGCGTGTTTTTAAGTAGCACAGCACTACTAGTGTGTACTAGTGCAACGTTTGAGCCCCTGGGGAACCAGCAAGAATGCAGCATCAAGCCAACCCCAAGAGTGGGGCAGTTAAGAGCATCTTGAACCCTTGGAGAACGGATGAGCCAAGTACGTCTTTGCAAGTCAGCCCCACAGCTCAGAGAACTGCAGGCTTCAGGCACCTCGGCCCGCTTGTCAGCGACAGGTAGGAAGACGCGTGGTTAGTCTCGCCGGGCTCCCGGACGCTTCCGGGCAGGTGGCAGGAAGGTGGGAGGGCTGTGGCGGGCGCGCCGCTGAGGGGCGGGGACGGCGGGGAAGGTGCGTGTGGCGGGCGGGGCCTCGGGAGGGGCGGGGCGGGGCGGGGCGGGGCGGGGCCGGAGTCCCCGTCACTCGATAAAATGCCGGAGAGTCTCCAGAGAACAACGGGCTCATTGAGCGGCTGCTAGCTGCGGGCGTGGGGGAGCGGCCGGACAGAGAGCGCGAGCCGGCCGGGGGTGGGGCCGCGCGCAGGGGCGACCGAGGCCAAGTGGCCGCAGGGGCGCGCCAGGCAGCCCGGCCCCGGTCCCGAGCCCGCGCGCACGGAGGCCGCAGCAGCTCCGCGGGTCCTTCCCACCGCGCGCGCCCATGGCGATCGTGGGCCAATTGTGCCTGCTCTACCTGTCCGCGGGGCTTCTGGCCCGGCTGGGCACAGCCTTCAACCTGGACACCCGCGAGGACAACGTGATCCGGAAATCGGGGGATCCGGGGAGCCTCTTCGGCTTCTCGCTCGCCATGCACTGGCAGTTGCAGCCGGAGGACAAGCGGCTGTGAGTTCCCCGACTCTTCCCATCCCCACCGGGGCGCCGCGCCGTGCCGCGCCGCGCCGCGCCAGGGAGAGAGAGAGGGCGCGCCCTGCTGCCGCCCGTCCCGCGTGCCCAGAGCCTATCGGCAGGCTGGCCCGGCTCGGCTCTGCTTTGCTCTGCTCTGCCTGGCTCTGCTCTGCCTGGCTCTGCTCTGCTCTGCCCTGCCCTGCCCTGCCCTGCCCTGCCCGCTCGCACTTCTTCGGTCCAAGACTTTCGAGATCCTGGCCCGCCGCACCCTGCACCCGCTGTCTCCGGGGAGCGAGAAAAGCCGAAGGGACAGACCCCAGGCCCAGCCCTAGGAGACTTGACTCTCCCCCTCCCCAGAAGTGTTTTCCGCGGTTCTCCTCTCCAGGCTTAGTTTGCAGGAACCCCGGCAGGTGGCACGCTTTGCCGAGCCTCACGTGTGCGCCAGGGATAGTGGTGGGACATAGGGTTGTGGGAAGTCTTCCAGGGAGATGCAGGCCTTTCTCAAACTCTCCGACCGTCCGGTCCCCTCCCTGGTTCGCGCGCCCTGTGGAAGTTGGGAAGCCACTTTTCGCTGTCCTGTGTGACTTTATCTGCAGAGTGGGCTTTCCTGCAGGAGATACTTTCACATGCTTCTTTAAAAGCACCTGTTCCTCAGAACTAGATCAGCTGTGAAAACAGGCTTCTTCGAGTCGGTGTGCTAGCTCCCCCTCCCAGCTCCCTGATAGATCTGCAACATCCAAGGATCCTCCGGCCCCAGTGCTGGGTGGTCCCCACGGAGGAGTTAGAGCAAAGTACCCCTTCTGAGAAGGGTCTTAGAAAAAAAGGTTCGGAAGTGACAGTCATCCCCCCAAGTGCTTTTTCCAGGAGAAAGTGACGGGCTCTCCCTTTTAAACAGTGTTGGCTCCCTCATGACCCAGTTCTTTGATTGGGGAAGATTTTCTGGAGCTTAGTCGCCCAGCCCAGTCGTAGTGGGGCTACATTCTTGATCCATGCTCATTCTCACAACAAAAGGTCCTCCTCTCCACCCAGGTCTTGAGTTGAACCTTGGTCCTTCCAGGACCAACAGACCGGAGAGAACAGTGCAGCTAAGGGGAAAGGCGAGGCCAGAATGATTTTAAACGGGAGAAAACTCCCATTTTGGCTATTTAACAACTTTGGGGTTTGTGCATATTGTGGACTTCAGATTCTTACGGTCAGATTTCTCTGATAACACCTGCTAAGTGAAGCAGAAGTCTACTGTGGGTGGGACAGTCCCAGGCAGGGAGAGGATCTGACTCTGCAGGCCTGGCCAGCCTCTACATTCTCCCGAAAATAATTGTTGGTCAGCTGTAAATCTGTAGTGAGAGTTGGTTTTTGTCAACTCAGACGGATGACACTTCAAGTCTCAAGCACTATGTGAGAGACTCATAACATTTACCCACGAAGGATTTGAACTTATTTTTATAGAAGTGACTGTGGGCGACAGAGGGAAAGCATTACTTGCCTTTAGCATTCTGTATCAGAGACTACAGAGACTGGCTTCCTGGATGGACATGTCCAAGCAGACACTGAAATGGGGGAAAACTGGGGCAAGAAATGTCCTGGGGACAGTGATTTCAAATTGTGCCTTTAGCCAGGAATCTCTGTCGTCATTAAGGGGAGCAGCCTTGGGCCTGCTAAAACTTGTCACTACCGCAGGGCTTCTTTTCTGTTACAGCTGCTACAGGTCCTCCTGAGACTAAGGCCTGGTGCCTTTCCAAAACAAAAAAAGGCCATAGAGCAGTGTTTTCTCAACCTGTGGGTCGTGACCCTTTCACAGGGATTGCATATCAGATCTCTATATTATGATTTATAAGAGTAGCAATATTAGTTATGAAGTAGCAAAGAAATAATCTTATGGTGGGCGTCACCACAGCATGAAGAACTGTATTAAAGGGTTGCAGCATTAGGAGGGTTGAGAACTATTGCCCTAGAGGCCTACCGATGGGAGTAGCTGGTCAGACGCACAGCAAGGGATACTGTGTCACACCCTAGAACCCAAAGGCAGAATCTGCATCCCAGGAGGCTGTGGGTTCACCTTGTCATAAATTCTCCCAGGTTCAAGAATAGCATTGATCCTCTCAGGAGAGTCAGCATGCACAGCCCATATCAAGCCCATTGCTTCCTTTTACAGAGAAGAATGTGGGTCTAAGTGACAGCCAGTGAGACTGATGGGACTCTGGGCCCAGTTTCCAAACTCAGTGGGGAACATCTCGGATCTGGGTGGGGGAGGGGGTAGAAAGCTGAGCTTAGGTTTCTTGGCCATTGACACTGATAATCCTTTGCTTTGAGCTGTGGTTTCTTCACCTGTAGAGTGGAGGTGTTTGTGCTGAATTGGGTTGTTGTGAAGATTAAAAGAACAAACTGCTCAGTGTCTGCCCGGCATGGACACTTGGTTAAATGGAAGCTGTTGATGGTGATGCCTTTAAAAATAGATTCTCTGGGCCTACGATGTTAGATGCTGGGCGGGTGCTATACAGGTGTTTTGTAAGCATTTTTTGTGATTCTAAGGCCGCCTCACATTAAAACCGAAGGCTCTGGTTCTAAATGGACATCCTGGACTCTTCGGTCACATTTATGAACTCCAAAGCAGCTTAACTTTACTCAGCCTTAGATTCATTGCAGAAGCAGAAGATGTGTGGGCATATAAGATAAATGCATAGCTACAGAGAACCCACTATAAAGTAAGAGTTTGGCTCTTTCTTCCTTTCTATTTATTTATTTATTTTGGATTTTAAACTTTCTATAATGCCATCTATATATTCAGTAACACCTTTAGTTAAGATTTTATAGGGAATAACACCATGTCCGAGAGCCCCAAAACACTGGATATTGCTGCAGCTTTGGGGACTGTCACATAGGATTAGGTACTTTAAATTTCATCCAGGTTTCCCAGAGATAAATTACATAAGACTTCAGCAATTATTAAGCAGATAGCTGAGTGACTGAGGTTGGGTATAAGCACTTTAATCCTCCGTCTCCTCAGTAGGTGGGGCCTAGTCATCTCTAGCCTTGGAAGGTATGTGGTGATGACTGAGTAGAATCTGTCCTGTGACTCACTTGGCTCTCTTCTGGGAAAGCTGGATCTGTGTGTGATCACCTGGGAGGAGGTGCGTTCATGGAGAGAGGTCTGCTTAACTCCTATTCTTCATTTTCTCCTTTTGGGTTGTTCTCTTCTCGATTGGTTGACTGTTGGTTTTACTCAATCTTGTCATGTAGCCGGAGATCCATTTGATCCCTTTATAAATGGAGAAACAGAAGCAGAGGTCATGAAATGTCTTACCCGAAGTCTTACAGCTACTTAAGTAGAATCTTAAAATCTGGTTGAGAAGGTGGTATTTCTGGCTCATGTTTATGCTCTTCGTAAGAGGAAACCTCAGAAATGACCTTCAGATGCGGAGACATTGGCAAGCTGCTGAGTTCTGGAAATGTATTATAGTGTGTTGATTCATTGAACTGCTTCCCATATAGGTCAGGGCCATCTATTTAAGTAGCAGTACATGGACTCTTTTCCTATTTACCTTTATTACAACTGGCTGTGGATCAAGCTCCTTCTAACAGCTAAACGATATGACTGCCTCTACCCAGGGCTCAGAGGATGTACACCCAGGCATTGGCTTCCTTGAACTCCTTCCCTCCAACAGAGTGAGTGCCATGTGGCTTGGGGCCATCTAAGAACCGCTGTGTCACCTTGAGTAGGGAGAAGAACCCGCAGTAGTCAAGGAGACTGAGAGGAAATGTTAGGAACAATACATTACCATTTAAGATTTTACAGTTCGGAAGTACTGGAATTCTATGGTACGTGGCCCCAAGGACCTGGATTTAACATATTTCTGTGACCAGTATGGCAATGAATTCTGTGTTCTAATTAGGAACCGTGGAGCTAAAACAAAAATACTATTATTTGCTTCCAGGTGTGCATGAGACACTGATTTGTGCTGAGTCAGCCCGTCTTTTAAAAAAATTCCAATTCCAAGAACTATCCTACTCTAGGGCAATTTCTTCATGCCTTGAATGTGGGTAGCACATGTCTGGCGGTTCTGAGGTTCAAGCTTTATTCATCTTCAGGGGATGATATAATCTCTAACTGGGTTCTAGGTTCTGTGAGGGCAGGGACCTTAGGCCCCTCTTTGCCAGACAGCACCTAGCTGTGCCCTCCAGATACAAAGGGGCCAAATCATACACTCAGTTTAACTTGTGAAATCAACTCTTCTTACTAACTGTGGGGGTGGGAGGCACTCTGCTTTGCCATTCCTTGCTCAGGGGTCTGGGTCTGCAGCCCCTAAGGAAAGGGAAGCTGTAGACGTGGTGCAAAGAGACATGGAAGTTCTTGGTTTTCCAATTTAGTGACCAAGTCCCAGCTAAGGGATTTCTTTTTTTTTCTTTTTTCTTTTCTTTTTTTTTTTGTTTTTCGAGACAGGGTTTCTCTGTGTAGCCCTGGCTGTCCTGGAACTCACTCTGTAGACCAGGCTGGCCTCGAACTCAGAAATCTGCCTGCCCCTGCCTCCCGAGTGCTGGGATTAAAGGCATGCGCCACCACTGCCCGGTGCTAAGGGATTTTTTTGTGAGTTGATTTTTTAATTACACTTGTCTTTTGCCCTGAAGGCAGACTTTAGAACTTAACCTTCAAAGACAAGCTGCCTTGAGCTGTCGTGGTTACACAGGATTTCCTAAGTTGCTTGGTTGTATGAGTCTAGTCAGAGACAGAACTAGAATCAAGCTCCTGAAAATAACTGGGGACCAGAAGTGGGGATGCATGTAGGGGCACTTGGGAATTGATAGTGAGGATAGTGAAGTGGTCTTCGGTAGACATAAGTTTTTTTTGCGACCTAATTTTAGTAGGGTTCAATCACCCAGCAGAGGTGGTGGAAGAGAAAAGTTGTTAGGATGTGGGCGAAGTGGACCTGGTCAGCGATAGTTCTTTGGGGGCGAGCTTGATCTTCTTGGGCAGCAGTTCAGTCCTGTAGCAGACACCAAATACATTTCAGCAGCTGCAGACCAGTCCTCTAGGCAGGCAGACACTAAGCGTGAACTAGCAGCTACAATCCAGTCTTTTCCGGAAGCAGACACCAGGCAGCTGTAGTTCAATCCTTAAGAAACTGCCAGGCTCACCAACCAGGCAAAGGCAAGGCCGCAGAGGCAGCAAGCTGCTGCTAGAAGCTCCAGAGCAGTTCTTGGGGAGTTTCTTTCAATGGTGGTGTTATCACAAGTTGAGCTCAACAACTCTATGTAAGGCAAACCAATATGTGTGTGTCTCAAGCAAAGAATAGCGAGGCGGAGCAAAGCAAACCAAAGCTTAGTGCTCATCTCCCACTGTCTGTGGGGTCATATTTATACTCTTTCATCAAGAGTCCTTTCATGTGTTTGCTGTATCCCTTCACCCGTGTCTGCCGTGTCTTCACCCGTGTCTGCATCAGGATAACATTCTTTCATGTATTTGCCTTAGCAAGATATCCTTTTACCTGTGTACCCCAGTAAAACACTTGACATAACTAACTTTCCAAAGAGCTACAAGTTCCCACTTCAGTCTTGGTTATATCTAACTTCTTAGGTGCACTATTGACTACCTGCTTAATCCTTTTGGGAGCCCAAGAGTCAGAGAACAGGAGTCTTGGGGTTGGTTGACACTGCTCTGACAGGCTCTGAGATGAATGGGAGGACTGTGTGCTGTGAGGATGGGTATATGACAGCCACATACAGTGTGTATGTGTGGGTATGTGACCCCACATACACTGGAGTCCCCACTGTAGTTTCCTCGTGGGTTTGGGTACAGCCCTAGAATCAAATAACTTGATCATCTGGAAGGCACATAGTGGTTCTTCAATGTCTGGTCATCAGGGTAACTCCTGGGGGGTGGGTGGGTGGGGCTTTTCTATACAAAGTAATCTCCTGAGATTGTCCTAGATCAGTGGAAGCAATTTCCATACCTGTGATCTCAGATTCTGCTCCCACAAAGCTCTGGGTTTGAATTAGAGACACATCCCTTATGTATTTGAAGGTAGTTTGTGAGGTGCTAGGAAAGAACAGAGCCTTGGACTAGTTGGGATCATCTCCTGTTCTTTCCTTTGCTGTCCATAGCCTTGTGTAGAATTGGTAACCTTTCTCTCTTATAATGGCAAGGATAATCTTGGGTACCTTATACCAGTTCTGGCCAGAGGAAGCACATGGTGTTTGTTAATACACCTGGAAACCCAGGTTGTGAAAGGTGAACGTGGCAAGATGATCTTAATTCTACACCTTGGGGGGGATGAGTGTGCATCCTTTTTTGGCTTTGATTTGGCTAGTGTTGGTGTGTTCCCTTTCCTTCAGTTCAGCAGTTACCATG
Source organism: Rhynchomys soricoides (assembly GCA_019843965.1). Lineage (NCBI taxonomy): Eukaryota > Metazoa > Chordata > Mammalia > Rodentia > Muridae > Rhynchomys > Rhynchomys soricoides. Next base: position 5,269,623 of record JADRCH010000029.1, on the reverse strand, counting down.
CACTGGATGGACTGTTTGTCTCAGAAGAGCTATCTTGTAGCTGTGAAGCCGTCAATAAATCTCTCTGAGGTCTCAGTATTCCTAGGAGATGAGTGGGCATATGTGTAGGAAGGCATGAAGGGCTCCACCACAGCCAGGTGACTGCAGAGAACACCCTTGGAGGGCAGCAGGGGTGGGCTCATTAGTGAGAATTGCCAGCTGTCTGATGGCCGGGGATTTGTCAGAGATCTGGCTGTGAAAGCCCCTCCCTATTTGGGGTGGGGGGTCCTGAACCATTTATACTCCTTGCCAGAGCAGATTTATGTTTTAGAGTCTTTCACATTGAATGCTTGATAGGAAGGAACTTGCACAAAAATTGCATCTCATGTTGTCAACCCAAGGTTGAAGGATGCATGTGAAGGTGAAGAAGCTGCGTTTTCTGAGGTTTGTTAACCTGGAATTCTGTGATCTCTTAGAACTTAGAGACTGATTGGGAGTGAGTTACCATCTGGGATAGGTAGTTGGGTCCTGTTCCTACTCGGTCCCTGTCCACCTAATTACAGGATGAGATAGCCAGCATTTCACCCCTGTGATCTGGGTCTTCTGTTTACATAAGTAAGGGAAGAGAAATCAACATGATGATCCTGTGCTGATGTGTTCCTAGGACAGTGGCTTTCATGGGAGCAGACCCTCCCCACCTCACCCTCACCTGTGTCCTAGTGTCCGAATCTCTGGTCATGTCATTAAATCCCTGACAAGAGCTGTTTCTAAACCTTCACATGGCAAGACTGCTGAGAAAACTTTCTAATTCATTAGAAGTTAATTAATCTAGAAAGTTAATTAAGAGAGAAGACTGTTCTGTGCTCAGGGTGTAGGGAAAATACCACTAAAGGTGTGCACAGGGGCCAGAGCAGGGCCCAGGGCGCAAGAGGGCTGTTCGAGTGCTTATCTAATCAGCCAGGCGCCGTATTTTCACATCCTACAATCTGAAACTTCAGAAAAAGCAAACCCATATCAGACACCATATAAGAAAAGCCCTTTAGAGAAATATACTTCTGAGGCTGAGAGAGTAGAGGAAAAAGCAATCCATAGGTAATTCGAGAAGGGTGCACAGGTGAGCTACGTAGAGAGCGGACACTGAAGGAAGCCCAAGGAGTTAGTTGCCTGTTTACCAAATCTGCTTGCTGATACCCAGGTCACGATGGCTTCTTCTTGACAAGCCTATTCATTGGTACCTGCATTGTCTTAATTATCTGTGTGCTGAGTGTCATACAGACAGGATAAGAGGGTGAGATGTTACTCGCCGTGTAAGACTCCTCAGCCAAGGACCTACTTTGTCCTTCTCTTCAGGACATGCTGTCTTCGATTAAGATCAGTCTTTATGTTTCTTCTAACTCATGATATAAAGTGAACTAGAGGCCCTCAGTCATGTGACTTATAGGCAGCTGTGTGGGATATGGGTTTGAGTGTGAGGCTCTTCTGTTAATGCTTTTGGCTGAATCGAAGCCCCTCTGCTGCTAATAAACCGGTCAGATGTTGGCCTAACTACTGCTTATAGGGAATACAGTGCTTGTTTCTGTAGAATGAAGGGTTGAAGCAATTTTCCAAAATGACCAAGAGACTGAAGATAGAAAAAATTGGACGTTTGGACATTTGGACATTTACCATCCAAATGGTACCAGTCGGGCTGATGAAGAGGCCTGGAAATACTGAGATGGGTCTGAACCCTTCTGAGCCCTTCTAGAGAGGCCCAAGAGCAGAAGTGTTTCCAGAAATGGATACTCCAAAGGTCAGCAGAACACCTCTTAGATATCTGAGAGGCATCCTGATACCAAGGACTTGGTAAGGTCATCTCAGATTCCTGTGAGATAAGGCTGCTTCGAAAGAAAAGCCTTTTTAAATGCTTGCACTGTGTTTACAAAGGGCCTAGGCTGCTGCTGAGAAAGAGTTGTGGGACTGAAGAGGCATCCAACCACACACACACAAACACACAGTCACTATGCCCCTGGCTTAGCAGAAGACTGAAGAAATTTTTCAGTGCCCCAGGATAAGAAAATGAGGTCATTTGTGTGTGTATCAACATATGTATTGATTCTCATTTGTTTCCTGACTCAGACTAAAAGACAGAGGGATGTTTAATCTTTATTTGGACATCACAATGGAATATGCTCTGGATCTGTCAGAGAAATCATAGCCAATTTATGCTGGTTTTCCTATATCTGTGGTTCATTGAATAAATAGTCTCTACAAACTTAGTGTGTTTTGGACAAGGTTCTAGTGATGGAGATGCTACAGCAAATAAAATAAGACAAAAGCCCCTGTCTGTCTTCTGATGGAGAGACAAACAGTAGGCAACGTAAATGGGTGTTTTATGGTACGTGGCAATAAGTGATAAAGTGGAGAAAGGGGGTTAGCAGTGGGGGCAGGGAAGGGAATGGTTGACAGTAGGTCAGCCAGGCATAACTTCACTGAGAAGCCGATGCTAGAAAGATGCTTGGGAGGGTGGGTTTGGGGGTAGTGTACTTGGCTGGCATGTACAGAAAAGGCCAGGGGACCACTAGTCTGCTTGGAAGCCTATCTCGGGGCTTCAGGAATCAGTCTACTCTTGTGAAGTAGGAAGCCATTTAGCCTTCTGAGGAAGGTTTTGAATGATTATCTCTGGCTGCTATCTTGACTATGGTCTAGAAGTATGGTCTAGAGGATGAAGAAGGGCATGGCTGCACACACCTGTAGTGATCCCAGCTCTAAGGAGGTGGAAGCAGGAGCTTCTGTATATATAGTTCTAGGGGAGCCTGAGCTACATAGTTCCCGATTCAAAACAACAAAAGCAAAACAAAAATGGAAAGAAATAAAATACAGAATGGAGGGCTCTGTAATAATCCATAAGAGACAACAGTTTGGACCAGCCTATCAGCAGCGAGGACAGAGACAGTTGGAGCTGAGCAGAGTGGTACATGCCTGTAATCCTGGCACTCAGCAGGCTGAGGCAGGAGGATTGCAAATTTGCAGCCAGCATGGGCTGCATAGCAAGAAAACAAAAACAAGTGGATGGTTTCTAGCTATAAGGTGAGAGTCGAGTCAGCAGGATTTCATGCGGACGGTATGTGAGTAGAGACACAGATTTGGGGGGGGACTGTACCCCAGGTGTGTGAGCAGATGGGAGAGTGTAGTTGTGTGAAGGTGTGGGGAGAGGGAAGGATTTGAGGGTCAGAACTCGAGTTGGTTTAGACCTGCTGGGTCTGAGATCTCTAGACAAGCACATGTAGTTGCTGGTAGGCAGTAGAGTGAATCTGAAGTTCAGATAGAAGGTTTGGGTGGTGGCCGGCTAGAGCAGGTCTGAGAGAGCTGGGTGACTGAGACGAAGTACTAGAGATTTGCTGTACAGGGGAGCAGAGCCTCGTGGCCTCAGGGAAACTGCATCAGAGGGGCTTTTGTTTGTTTGTTTGGTTGGTTGGTTGGTTTTTGTTCTTTTTTTTTTTTTTTTGGTTTTTCGAGACAGGGTTTCTCTGTGTAGCCCTGGCTGTCCTGGAACTCAGTCTGTAGACCAGGCTGGCCTCGAACTCAGAAATCCGCCTGTCTCTGCCTCCCAAGTGGTTTGTTTTGTTTTGAGAATGTTATAGTGAGCAGGTTTGTTGAGGATGATTGAGAAGAAAGGGCAGGTCTGATGTCTGCCGGCAGGGGCTAAGGGGTTGGGCAGGGGCTCAGGGGTTGGGCAGGGGCTCAGGGGTTGGGC
>JADRCH010000029.1:5249162-5265901 GCA_019843965.1 Rhynchomys soricoides | reverse complement strand
GGGTTGGGCAGGGGCTCAGGGGTTGGGCAGGGGCTCAGGGGTTGGGCGACTTGGCCCTGGAACACGTGCAGCTCCTTGGAAAGGAAAGGGAGTGAAAGGCACAGGGGCAGGCAGGCAGGTGGAGAGGGGTCTCGGAGGCGTGGGATTTCTCCACGGATAGTCCACAAGCCTGGCTACTCAATACTTAACATGGACGCTTGCCTGGTGTGTTAGGTGGGCTTTGTCAACTCCATACAGCCCTAGACATATCTGGCAAGAAGAAATCTCAACTGACGAATGGCCTCCATCAGACTGCCCTATAAGCAAGTCTGTAGGACGGTTCCTTGGTTAATGATTCATGGGGGAGGGTCCCCACTGTGGGCAGTGCCACTTGTGGCCAGGAGGTCCTGATTTGTATAAGAAAGAAGGCTGAACATACCATGGGGAACAAGCCAATAAGCCGTGTTTCTCCATGGCTTCTGCTTTAGTTCCTGTCTCCAGGTTTCTGCCTTGAGTTCTTGCCCTGTATTATGAACTACAACTATAAACTGAAAGACCCTCAAGTTATTTTTGTCTATGGTCTTTATCACAGCAATAGAAGGCAAACTAGGCCCTTGATAAGAGTGAGCCCACATTATAGAGGCTGATGGATGGAGACTCAGTTCTAGCCCCTTGACCTTGTGTTGGTTTCTCTTGTCTTCATCAATCAGTTGTAGTGCTGGTCACATTGCCTCTAGGATTGTGACTCTAGAAGCTCTTCACACAGGTTCTGTCCTGTCCAGTGAACAACAGGCCTGTGCTTCTTTTAAAGAATAGATGTAGTCCTTCTAGAGGCGGAGGCTTTGCGGAGGAGGGTAAAGGTTATGTTGCCCTGTGGAGGGTTATGGCTAGAGTTGGGAGGAGCTCACAGGCAGATGGAACCATTGCAGCGTCTGCATGAAGGGAATATGGGACGCGAATGATGGAGAACTAGGAACACATTAAGCTATTTGCGGGTCTTCATTTCCCTGTGCTAGAACTCTAGCATACAGAGATCCTCAGCTTGCTTGCTTTCTGGTTTTTTTTTTTTTTTTTTTTTTTGGTTTTTGGTTTTTCGAGACAGGGTTTCTCTGTATAGCTCTGGCTATCCTGGAACTCACTCTGTAGACCAGGCTGGCCTCGAACTCAGAAATCCACCTGCCTCTGCCTCCCGAGTGATCCTCAGCTTTCATAGTGCTGAATTCCTACAAGACCCATTCGAGGTATAGGGAGAGCTGTAGCCAGAGAGTTCTGGCACGTGCAGTCTGCATGGTTCCTTCAAGCTGAGGCGGTACAGGGTGTACAGCGGTGGGCACATGCCGTGCATTGTGGGAGTGAGTATGCCCTTTGTGGGCAGGCCAGGCCTTGCTTCCTGAGCTCCACTGCTCAGTTTATAATCAATTTAGCCAACACTCATTGCTGCTTAGCACATCGAAAACCTCCCTTGCCCCGGTTGGGGAACTAAACTCATTTATGCTGTTCTTTTAAAACGGCTTGTGACTCGCTGAGTCGTCCGAGAGGTGGAAAATGAGGGCAAACCTGCACTTTGGTTCTGTCTTGCTGTCGTTTTCTTTCTTTCTTTCTTTTTTCAAGACAGGGTTCTACTGTGTATTTCTGGATGTCCTGGAACTTTCTCTGTAGACCAGACTGGCCTAAAACTCAGAGATCTGCCTGCCTCTGCCTTCTGAGTGCTGGGATTAAAGGCGTGGCCACCATACCCAGCTTCCTCCTGTCGTTTTCAATCTCTTTATTGAAATAAATGGCATGGGCCGTTGGTAATCCAACCAGAGATAACTTTGTATTACATAAAAATGAATAATCAGGATATTGGCATCCGTTCTCCTGGGTGTGACACAAAATATGGAACATCTTCCTGAAGTGGCATGGTGGCTTGTTGGTTGTAAGTTTTTAAACTCTGTGTTACAGTGCAGGTTGGACTGTGTGAATTTTTAAATGTAAAACATGAAACTTTTAATGACATTTCCAGCTTCCGACAGCCACTCTGCTGTTATCCATACGTGCTCACCTGTCCTCACCATTGGGTCATTGAACGTTCTCATGAAATGATTTGAGAAACATCGACCAGTGTGACTTTTTTTCTGAAGTCAGAAGACTAAGACTGTTCCTACCTCCAAAGCCAGTGAGTGGCAGGAGGTAGTAATGAGCCCTAAAGTCAGGTGTCTGAGGCCTCATCCACCTGACCCACTGCCTGCCTTCGGATGGAATAACCAATCTTCAGAACTAAACTTAGGCTCTATAATCATACCTTTAAAGTAATATCTTAGTTTTTAAAATGCCCCCTCACAGTGACCTAGAACAGAGTGCAAGCACACAGGCCACTCTCCTTCTCTTTCCTCTGCTGATTGGCAGAATTCCAACTGACCACTGCACTTTGCTGAGTCTCAGGATTCCTCAGGCTCACACTGGTCAGCCTCTGACTGGTCAGCCAGCCTCTGCTAGCGTGGAGTGTTTGCACAGAAGAGAACACTGCTTACCCTGGCCAAATCCCTTGTGTATGAAAGGTACTCTGAAAATGTCTTCTGGGGTAGATATGGCCACTCTTAGTTTGTGGCCCTAGAACAAGCAGATATTTCTAGGGCTCATTGAGTTGATTTAATTCCTCATCTACATCTGTGGATTCCAGAAAGTAGGAATGAGATGGCAGATCTTTGGAATGATCTTTATACCCTAGTTAAAATGATAAAAATGAACCTTATAACTAAAAGTTTCTCACCTTAACTATTTTAAATACGGTTTGATAGCATCGTTATATACTTCATGTATATTTGGGTGTGCCTGCATACACACATGGTATATGTATGTATGCCTGTGCATGTGTGCAGAGAACAGAAGTTGCTGTGGGTATCTTCTGTTCCTTTCTTTCTACCTTATGTTTTGGGTCAAGGTCTTAATGAACCTGGAGTTCACCATTTAATCCAGACTAGTGAGCCACGAGGAGCTATCTGTCTCCACTCCCCTACTACTGCTGGTGGAATCCACACCATCTGGCTTTTATGTGAGTGCTGGGTATCAGGACTCAGGTCCTCATGATTGATCAGCAAGCACTTTACCCACTGACCAGCTCCCAGCTCCCCCACCCTGGTACTTCTTGTTCTGTGATGTTTAGAAATGATAAATGACCCTAAGGTATTGGCAAGCTAAACTTTAATTCAGGATAGGGCGTTGAATTACTTATAATCTGCTCCTGTATCTAACATATTAACAGAGCAGTTACACTTAATGCATTTATGGTAGAAGTTGTTCTGCCAAGTGATAAAAGTACTGGTTGACATCTCCAGTTGTGTATCTGGCCCTTCCTGTGGAGGACACCAGGATCCTCTGAGAAACTAGAAGATTTTGTCTTGACAAGTTTTTAATTGTGCTAAAGAAAAAATTGCATTGATTAAAAAGCATAGCCATCTTTGCTGGTTGGTCATGGTCTTGCTACCGTGCCTTCCTAGCTTTTGGTGGCTTAAAATGAAACTGAGAGTGCGTTTAGTTGTACACTGAGTCCTTAAGCTAGATGCAGTGTGATAGGGACACATTTAGGGATCAAAGGTTGAGAGAAAGTACCTCTTTCTTCCGGGATTACCAATTGTACTGGCCGCTGTCCCTCAATAAGGCCATCTTTAGATTGTCTAGCAAGTGCTTTTCTTACTCATCAGCCCCACCCTACTTCCTGTAGGCTGTGTTCATTTATTACCTGGGAGGAGCTCTCTCTATTTCTTTTTTTGTCCATTGCTTCTAATGGGCTGATTTTTCAGAAGCTGTTGGGATCTGTCAGGAAAAACATTGAAGGTTCCTAAAGTGAGGAACTCTGAAGATGGGCTGGGCTCGGGCTTTTCTGTGTTTTCTTAGAACCTTGACTTTGGAGCTTGACACTTGTTCCTCAGAAATGAAAATGTAGCTTAAGGCACATTGAAGCCCAAAGGTACAAGACCCAGGTGACCTGTTGTACACTGAGCAGGCACGTTCTAGTCCTATTACCCAGTAATAGGGGGAATCTTGTTGCCATTAGGATTATTTACCACCTGCACAAGTTGTGCGTGAACTTGGGGTCTACTCTAAAATGGAATCACCACCCTTGTTTTATAGAAGAAATGGGGGCTTAAGATTTTTCAAAGCCATCAACCTGGCTTCTGACAGACAGAACTGTTCCCACAGCCCCATTCACATTCAGTCTTAGGAATGGGATGACAGATGTTTGGAATGATCCTTATACCCTAGTTAAAATGATAAAATGAACCTTATGACAATAGGAATTGTACTTCCTACTCAGGCCCCTACCTCACCCTCACTCCTGAGCAGAGGCACACTTAGCCTCTGTGCCCCGTCTTTATAAAATGTCATTGTACATTTAAGCAGATCTGTCCAAGCCCCAATCAACTCTCTCCTTGAGAGTTGTGGGGGTGACAGGCGTTTCTTACTTAGGAGGTAGACTTGGGTTTGCCTTAGGATGAGAAATGCAGAAGTCCCAAGTGTGTCCTGCTGGTCCCATGCCCTCTGATACCTTTCTGATCAGAGAGTCCTCCCCTCCCCACATTGCTTTAGATAGATCAAAGGTGAGGCCTGACTCAGGAGGTGACTCACCCTGTGCTCAGTAAAGTCAGCTCCTCCCTTGGGAAGTGATGACCCAGGCAGCTTGGGCAATATCCATGGTTTTCAATGACAACTTTAGGACCCCACAGAGAAGTGATTGCCAAGCTTTAGCTCCCTGAATTGTCTGACTCTCCTGTAAGGGGTGGTGATAGACGCAGCCTGTGTTGAATGTTCATCCACAGTTGAGCTACTCCCCGGAGTGCTACTGGGGGTCTCCGAATCAGAGCTCTCTTCAGTGCTGGGTTGTGCTGCACCTCACTTGACTGCGGTACAGCATCAGGATGCCTGTCTCTTAAAGCATCAACATTTATCTTCTCAGTATCTTTCAAAATGTGCTTTGCATGTTCTCTTCATTGTTAGGGCCAGGCTGTCAGCACACAGTGCCTGTGCAGAATAGGGATGTGTTTACATGCTCTTAGTGGGTTGTCATGCCTCTGGGATGACCCATAAGAGTTAATCTTTGCCTTTTTTTTTTTTTTTTTTTGCCTGTAGCTGACTCAGTGGAGATGGCAAGTGTAAGCCTGTCTTATTCAATTATAAGGTTTACCTCCACGGCCTGTGCTCTTTTCTTTGCAAGATTTCCAGCGACTCCTATGTCTGTTGACTGACAGTATATTTTAAATTAAGATTTTTAATTTAATTTATTATAGTTGTATGGTACAAAGAGTTTTTAAAGTGAAAGTCACATTCCTGCTTTTGGTGTATAGTCACCCTGCTGGTCCTAGAGGCAGCCATTGTTTTACCAGTTTCCTGTAAAGGAAAAATCAAAACAAACAAAGCAAAAACCATGGTTTGGATGTGGTGTGTCCCTAGGGATACTTGTATTGAGAGTGTGGTCCTCTGCAGGTCGATCAGGCTTTATTCCACTTGATCATTACGGCACCCACTAAAACATTTAGATCATTTCATACAGTCTGCATTGATACCTAGCTAACAGCGCATATGTTCCTGGAACTCCCTAGGTATTTCTGATTATGGTCTTGCTCTACCTGGCTGTTATGGTACAGATGACAAGGTGCAGGTTTTCTGGAAATGAAATGGTACAGGCATGTACCACATTATCTCAGTAATAACAGGCCCGCAGACAACTAACCCAGGGTAGATGTGCGAGTAGCATAGGAGGTGTGAACATGTGGGAGTGCTTCCATCCTAGTAAATACTGCTCCAGACAGCTCAGGTGTCCCTCTGCACTGCTGTGTCCACTCTGCATGGCAAACCCTGACTACCACCACCCAGCTTCTAAAGGGGAAATAAGCTGTCTGCAGTAGGTAGCCTCTGGGCTAGGTAACTGGTTTCTAAACCACTCTGGTCCCTAAATCCTTTGTAAATATCCAAGTGCCATAGAGTAGTAAATAATGTAATTGTTTAGATACTTTATTTGGTGTTCGTCACGTTTGCGTAGAGTTTAAATTTGCTCATGTTTCTCTTCACAGTATTATACTTCTAAATCTAGGTTTAAGAGAAGGAGGCCCAGCTAGGGATGTAGCATAGCGGCAGAGCATTTGCCTGCTGTATACAAGGTCTGATATGCAGCGCAAAAAAGAAAAATCCCCCAAACCCTCTTTGGGTTTTGTATTTTGCCTGGTGCCTTCCTGGTCTACCAAAGTTGAGTATCTGGTCTCCAGTATTAGGACTCACTATCTAACCCCATCATTGGAGCCTCTGCCTTATCATTCAAGATGGCGGCATGTATATTCCGGGCATGCCCAGCATACCTTACCATCTCTTAAGGAAGGTTCTCAGAAGCAGTCATGGACGCCTCATTCAGCAGGACCCAGAATGGCCTGTCCAGTGGAAAGGAGGGGCTTAAAGAACTTGTCCTCTGAGCTGTCTTTTTTTTTCTTTTAAGATTTATTTTATTTATCTGAGTACTGCCTTCAGACACACACCAGAAGAGGGCATCAGATCCCATTACAGATGGTTGTGAGCCACCATGTGGTTGCTGGGAATTGAACTCAGGACCTCTGGAAGAGCAGTCGGTGCTCTTAACTGCTGAGCCATCTCTCCAGCCCCCCTCTGGGCAGTCTTAAGCCCAGCTAAAAGCCTTTGACCACGGAAAAAGGAGAGACCTGTACTTGGCTTGGGCCAACGGCCCCTGGCACTGCTGCTAGCTCTATTGCTTGTTATCACAGTTAGAAAATAAACTATGTGATCATATTAATTTCCTTTTTAAAACACTGAAAAATATGGGTTTTCTAAGCTTCCCATCAGTAGTAAAGTGGGTATGGCACTCAGCCGGGTGTGAGCGTGTTAGATATAACTTATCTCTTCCTGGTTTTCACTAAAAACATTTTACTGAAAAATGATGAAACTTGGTTATTTTTTCCTTGGTTATTACACATGAAACATGCGCTATTTGCTAACATCTACTAGGAAAACTTGATGAACACTGACTATATCGCTTCTGTGTATTGGCATAGGTAAAAATTGCCTGGTCATTACATACTTGAATATAAAATATTAAAAATGATAATTATAAAGTAAATATTCCCTTAAGTAGAAATTTGCTAGGCTGTCACCATGTGCCAAGAGTGAAGGTCACAGGTCCGGTGTGTACAGCATTCCAGGAAAATTCAAAGATTGGACCTAGGTAAAGGACAATGTGATTTGAGGACTGAAAAGTCAGGCATCTGATTGGTCACTTACTCGAAAGTCTAGAACATGATTAAATTCCACAGTTGACAAGCTCTGGCAGCCACTTTGTGAATCTGAAATCCCAGGGTTGCTTGGAGACCATCCCTACACCTGGGAATTTTCCTTTCTTCCCTTTTCTGATTCAGGAAGTCAGAGTTTTTATTGCAGCCCTTGGATGGTATCTTATTGTTCTGAGTTGCTTTGTCAGCTGAGAACACTTTCCAGTGAATCAGTTTATTATTTTTAATAAACTGATAAAGAAACTAATAAATCATTTTTAAATGAACTAGTTTTAGATTTATACATATACTTTTAAGTTTGTGTTGAGTCAAAATGGAATTCTTTTTTTCCTTAAGATTTTTTTTTTTATTTATTTATACGAGTACACTGCAGCTGTCTTCAGACACACCAGAAGAGGGTGTCAGATCCCATTGCAGATGGTTGTGAGCCATCTCTCCAGCCCCCTTCCCCCCCAATGGAATTGTTTGTTTGTTTGTTTGTTTTTTCGAGACAGGGTTTCTCTGTGTAGCCCTGGCTGTCCCGGAACTCACTCTGTAGATCAGAAATCCACCTGCTTCTGCCTCCCAAGTGCTGGGATTAAAGGCGTGCGCCACCACTGTCCGGAATTCTTGACTACTTTAAATATGGCCAGTGTTCATTCTGATTTTCTTATACATTGGTATCCCTTTCCCGAGAGGTGACAAAAGTCCTGATTGTCTGGAGATAAGAATCAAGTGTTGGTGGTCCAAGGTCACATCAAAAACAGATGCAAAGGTAGACCCAGAACTCTGTCCCCAGCCTCTCTTCCATTTGAGTCCGAACACTTGTGCAGACATTCCATTTAATTGTGAGTCAGTGGCTGTGATCTGGCTTTCACTCCCACCCTGATTGTGGTAGAGGTTTCTGAGCTGCAGGCGTTGGGTATTACAGTTAATAGAAACAGGCTTGGCCTTGGATGACCCTTTCTCCTGAGCTCTGTTAGTCAAGAGCCTCGGCTGTAGGAAACCGCACAGGTCAGGTAAGAACTAGAACCTGCAGGCTTAGCTGATACAGTGTTCCGTGGTCACTGGCACCTGGGGCTAGTTCCAGCATGCTTTTTCAGAGAGACAGGGGAAAGGCTCTTAATTTTTGAAAAGGCCACAACCAAATTACTGGTCCTGTGATAAAGGCAACAAGTAATTTCTTGGAGCTCCTGGTGAGGTATAAAGCACTTAATAGGCCTTAATTATGATCGCCCCTTGTAAATAAATATTCTTTTAAATAGTTCATTGGGGTTTTTGAGTGATGCTGTTAAACCGAGCAAAAGGTAGACTAAGGATTTAGTGGTTCAGTACAAGATCTGAGAGCTAGGGAGTGCGGGGCACTGTTCTGTGTTGTTTATCCAGCCACTCGAACAGGTAGGTTCTTGTCCTCTTTAACCTCGGGTCCACATTAGTGAAGGGAAGGTACTGGTAGTGTCCACTGGGCTCAGAGCAGAGTCTGCTTGCCCTTACAGGAGCATGAACCGGCTAGCTCTGGTTAGTGCTATAATAAATAGCTTATTGCCTTTATTTGGCGGTGGGTGTGTTGTTCTTTCGGGTGTTTTGAATGGAGGTTGTGGCTTATCAGCTTCTTTGTAAACAGGAAAACTTGCTGGAGGCGAGCAGATTTACTGGTCCACAAGAGCTTATACTTGTCCAACTGGATCCACCAGTTAACCTAGTAAAAAGGGCTTCCTTTTTCTTTTCTTTTCTTAATTGTTGTTCTTGGCCCTAGATGTTATTAAAAACCGGGCCCAGATTCCTGCCCTCAAGGAGGTGATAGTAAGTTGGGGTGGGAGAGATTCTAGCCCATCGAAGTTCACTTGGAGAAGGTGAGGCATGGAAGGCAGACTCACAGAAGGCCAGGAGCTGCAGCCTGGGGATGGTTAGAAGCAGCTGCTTTTCTGCGTGTGTCGTGGGGATGCTGGATATCAGGAAACCGAGGTTCATGCTAAGTTCCAACGTGGAGGGAAGGATGGCTCCCAGTTGTAGCAGGAAGCGAGTGGCTCAGCAGTGGGAGAACCTTGGGCTTGAAGACCTCCTCATGTCAGGAATGTCTGAGTCTTGGGTTCTTTATCTGTAAGATGAAGGTGTCTGTCCTCCTGCTGCTCAGAGATACTAGGATAAGAATGTATGTGATTGTCAGATGTTCTACTAATATGGATAGTTTGTGCGTTATTTGGGCTTTCCGCCAGCCATATCCAGGTTCGTGAACATCGTGTGCCTGCATTCGTCCTGGATGCTGAGGAGGGGCTCAGGACCACCCTGGGTGCAGTATTCAAGGACAGGAGTTCCTGCACCACGTGACTGATAGCATTCTAGTAGAGGAAAGATGGATGACGTCATCTCCGTACTGGGAAGGGTGGCGCGATTTATTCAACTGGAAGATGTGGGGGACAGGTGGGTGGGGAGAGAGTGGCCAGAGCCACGAAGGAGGGGTCTTCTGAGGAGGGGTTACTGGTGTTGTCCTGAAGTATCCAAAGGGGGACAGAAGGACACAGTGTAACTCAAATCCAAGGCAGGGGGGTGTTCTCAGCTTCTTCAGCCGAGAACTTCAGAACTTCAGAAGATGGTCTATAAGGAAGCAGTGCTCACCTCAGACCCTAGGAGCTGGAAGGGCAGAAGAATGGCTGCTTGCTTTAGCTTCCTCGATGCCCCTGTGGCAAGCCTTTGGAGGACTGTGAACAGATCGGTGATCTTACACAACTACGCAGAGGAAGAACAGGACTTCTTTGTGGATGTTGAGCTGGGGTTCGGGCAAAGATGGAGGCAAACTAGTCAGTTCAAATCATTCTGCTGTAGTCCACATGTGATCTGATGGTGGCTTGGATCTTTGTCATAGCAAAGCAACTACTGAGAAGTGGCCAGACACTGTCAAATGCAGACCGTACTGATAGAGGGGAAGTGAGTCAAAGCTGACTCCTGGCTTCTGTCCTCAGGCCTGGGTAGATAGTATGCATTTGTCACCCCAGGAGAAGCACATGGAGAACTGGAGAGGCCGAGCTCTGTTGTGGACATACTGGGGATGTCAAATGGGGTAATAGGTGTCTGGGTGTCTGAGTATGGGTGTTGGGGGAGGATAGGTCTGGGCTGCAAAGCAATGTAGAGGTGGCTAGGATCATGGGTGAATGGATGTTTCTAGCCACAAGAAGGACCTTAGGAAACAGACTATACAATGGAAGAGGGACTGCCTGTGACATCCAGGGTAAGGGCCAATGGAAGAGAGGCTGCCTGCACCATACAGGGTGAGGGCTAATCTGAGAATTTGATATGTACATCATCAGCTTTGATGTTCTTCCTCCACTACCCAGTCTAGTTTATTGTGTGTTTTTGTTTTTGTTTTTAAGATTTATTTTATTTATATGAGTACACTGTAGCTGTCTTCAGACACACCAGAAGAGGGCATCGGATCCATTCCAGATGGTTGTGAGCCACCATGTGGTTGCTGGGAATTGAACTCAGGACCTCTGGAAGAGCAGCCAGTGCTCTTACCAGCTGAGAGTCATCTCTCCAGCTCCAGTCTAGTTCTTAATTGAGGTAGATTATGAGGTCAAATTGAACTCACAGGGAAGTGAAGGACAGCCCTGTAGGTCTTGCCTCTTCTCATATGGGGCACAGTAGGAATGATCAATGTGGGCATGATATTCTCATGACAGCTAATAGGACTTGGCATTGGAGAAGGGGACAGAGAATGAACCTGGTGCCCTCAGTATGTTTCTCTGTCACCATTTGAAACAGCAGCAGTGAAGCCACGCCCTGACTCCCAATGCCACCTTCAGTGGGGTTTACCACTGGCCACTGGGTCATGTTTTATATTGGGGTGGGGGGAGGTGGGATTGCCTCTACTTTGAGCTGCAGCAAACACCTAACATGCTAATGGTTTTTTCTTTCTTAAATTGATTTACTTTTTTAAAAAATTTGATTTTGTACATAAACTACACTAAAAGGCCTTTCTGTAAGCAAAAGGTAGCATTTTAGATACAGAAACTTTTAATTGTCATAGTTAAAGCCAAAAAATAGAGTAGGCCTTGCTACTTCTATGAACCACTGCCTGTGGCAGGCCAGCTTTGCCCAGTTCTGAGACAGTGAAGGTCCCCCCACCCCGGGGGTTTAAAGACATTCACATAACCAGTTGTATAATCTAGACAAAGGCAGTCTTTACTAGGTTTTGAGGTGGGATTCCCCATCCTTGGGAAAAGGGAGGCGTTTTCGTAAAGGTTTCTCGAGAGTTTTAAAATCTGTGAATTACTAAAACTGGGCTTCGTTTTAATGGTGTAACTTACTTGGTTTAGTTTGCTATTCATTGAGTGTCCTTTGGGTACCAGACACTCAGCTGTGGCTGGGGACACAGGCGTGAATGGCACCTATGGCTTCTGGACCCATGGAGGACTTGTGCAGAGGGAGGAGGACGGTGGACAGAGTTGTCTCCTGGTTATTGGTTGCTGTGAAGGAAAGGCAAGTGAGAAACAAGAGGCAGGCACAGGACAGTATTATGTGGAGAACTGGGTGTGTGTGTGTGTGTGTGTGTGTGTGTGTGTGTGTGTGTGTGGATTCGGGAGAGAGGAGTCAGGGCAGAGGTCGGGCTAGAAAGCTCTTGGCTGCTGGGGTGTGAGGCAAGCCCACTGTGGTTGGAGTAGAGTGAAGGAAAGGCTCAGTCTGAAGTCTCAGCCCAGAATGGCTTGCTTGTTTGTTTGTTTGTTTTGAATCTGAGAAATGGCTCATTTTAGATTTCCTGCTGAGGCCGACCTGTAGAATGCTCTCTATCCTGACTCTCTAAGAACTTGAATGTGCTGTTAAATGCTTTCGGATTAGCTGCCTTCAACTAGGAAAATGGTACAGGTGGGTCCAGGGATTGCAGGGACGGATCTTCATGATGGGGCAGATGGGGGCAAAAGAGATTTGGAACCATGCTGCTGATGCTCCACAAGGAGGGAGGGACCATAAGGCAAGGAGGACCGGCAGCTTAGAAAACAGAAATGCAAGTCAGGCGTGCTTCAAGCCACCTAGCCCCTGGCAACTCCTTACAGCCCTATAGAAAACAAGCACACCTAGGCAACTCAGTGTTTCCTTGAATATATATACGGTTGCCTGACGAATGCCAAGGGCTGCATGGTGTGTGTGTGTGTGTGTGTGTGTGTGTGTGTGTGTGTGTGTGTTAGGTCAGGGCTGTGTGCCACATCTAAGAGTGCTCATCGCACCAGAGTTGAGAAAAGCAGTGGCTTTTGCCTGGAGGAAAGCTCAACTTTTGCCAATATGCATGCATTTAGTTCCCTTGAAGCTGTTTTGAAATGATTTCTTAGGACTGATAAAATCAGACACGTTAAATGGGATAATGTTTGCTGGGGCGTGGCCCTGTGCTGCTGGATATGTTTCTGTGAGTGCAGAGTCCTCAGGTATAATCACAGACCATCAAATAGACACAGAGTCACCAAATAGTCTCCAAAATGGGAAAAATAGTGATTTTGTAGTCCCTTTAAAAATGAGAAATGTGGAATCTAGATTTTTTTTAAATGTATGAATATGTACATGTATAGACATGGAATGTGTATATATGTGTGCACGATTTTATATATGTATAGATATGTGTGGAAGCAGAAAGGGGACCATTTGGAGAGAGGACAGGAGCCTAGGAATAAGGATAGGAAAGTATAGGACAAGGTAAAACGATGTGTGTGTGACTATCTTAGCTTGAAACCAGTTAGTAAAAGTTAAAAATAATTTAAAAGGAAAGCGAGCTGTGAGTCCAGCAGCCGGTGCAGGGATGCATGGCTTGGCGTGGGCAAGCTTTAGTGACTCCTTTACTTCTCTCTTGGTAAGAAAGGCATTGGGGGCAGCAGAATAAATTAATTTTAGAGAGGTGAGTAAAGGCCAAATTTCCCATTCTGATTGGGCTAGTGTATATACTGACAATGCCTAGGGGTCGGTGAAGAAGTGGGGTCATTCTTGTTAGCCACTGCTCCTTGTATTACTGGACTCCTGAAGACTCCCAGCTGAGGCGAAGTGGGTTTTTACTTATAAGCTTGGTGGAGCTTTGGTAGCTACACAAATTACCCATGAGGAAGCCTGACCATAGGACTCCTGGGCAAAGCTAGCTCTCCAGGGCCTGTGAACCCACGGTCAAAGGCCATCACACAGTGTGACTTGGGCATGGTGCTCACTATGGAATAGATGTTGCATGGGCACATTCCAGCCAGCTTTCTGTCTGAGGCTGGGCTGACCAGCACTAGTCTTCAAACCAGGACTTTTCTAAGGGGAGAGGGGGAAAGGAGGGTGAGTATTCAGCTTTCATGCAACAGGTGTGAGTGAGCAAGGCTTGCCCTGGTGAAACCTAGGCCTACAGCTGGCCATGGTAAGGCCTAGGAGCAGAACTCTATCATGGGATAGTTTGGGCACGCAAAATGAACTCAAGACGTTGTGGCCTATGTGGAAAGGCATAGTGCTCCCCCGACCCCTTCCTAGCATACCTGTCCATAGTTAGAGATCATAGAAACCTTGGAAAGATGTTTTCCTTTTGCCCCCGAGTACGTGCTTCCTGGTTACAGGAAGAGGACTATCTGCTCTGTAACCACCCTCCCCCAAACCAGAAATGATGATGTAAGAAAGGACTGGGAATGAGGAGTCAGAATCCATGGATGCCAAATGTTATAATCCTTCCCACTTCTATGCAAAGTCTAGCTACTGGTGGTTAACAGAAAAAGTCCCTAAAGTTTTTGCTAGGAATGGGTGCAGGAGGAGAATATTCATGTACATGTTCTACCAAGAGCCATCTCTTCAGTTTGTTGCCACAGGCATTGGTGACTGATGACCAGCAAGACTGCTCTTCCCATAATGGCTTTGTGGGTCCTAGAGGAAGTGTGACCAATATCAGCAAAGCGTCACTGCACATAAAGACGCCTCTAGCTCCTCGCCACTGTGGAGCTGGACCTTCTGGAAGCTACTGTGCATGCAGCTAGAGCTTTGTTTTCTTGTTGACCCCAGGACTGTGATTGAGCATCAGGATCTGACCCTTGAGTCTTCTTGCACCCTATGGGTAATACCTCGGAGTTCTACTACACCTAATTTTGATGTATCAGTCTGACTGATGCTGGGTGAACTTCTAGGTGCTCTCTGATGATCTTCAACTCTGTGAGAATCTGGGGTGGTAGCCATGAGGTAATGGGAGCCTGCATAAGTATGAGTAGTCAAGTGACCGATCCTCATTGAATAGGTAATGGCCTAAAGAGGTCCTTAGAGAGGTAAGAAGGGCCAGACGACAAAACCTATGTGTTCCCGTGATGCACATGGTGAGAGCTAGCACATAAAATGCAGTGGATGAAGGAGAGCAATGGAAAAGGTAAAGAAGCCTCTAGAAGCACAAAGGGAGCTTCAGGGGAACTTGTAGGTGGAACACACAGAATTTTGAGGACATACCAAATGCACAAAATACAGTTATGTAAAAAAGCACAATTAGAAGAGAATGAGCTTCCAGGGGCTTACAAACATGACTGCAGAATTTTAAGATGTCAGTAGAAGCACTGGAAATTAAGTTGGACATTATCCAAACCACAGAGAAGAGAAAAACATGGGAGAAAAAGGTCCAAATATCCAACACCTAAGAAGGAGGGATTCCAGAAAGAGAATGGGAGAGTAGACTGAGTGAAGTGCTTTGTGTGTGATAGGAGGCATATCCTGGGACTGAATGTGTGTTTCATAGTGTGAGTGAGGTTACCCTAAGTTCTTTTTTTTTTTTTTTTTTTAAATTTCTTACTATTGTTATTTATTTATGTTTTACTAAAAAATTAAGATACTGAGTTTGAAGATGAATTCAGATGTCAGAGCAACACAGTTCCCTGGGTAATGCCATGTCCTGGTTTTTCAGGTCTTCATTCAAATGGACTGAGAAGACTGTGTTTTAAATTAAGCAATAATAGTGCCCTTGTTCTAATGAAGCAATAGTTCACAGTTCCCGAGACAGAGCTGGGTAGCCAGAGGCACACTCTTTAATCCTCAAGGAAATGAGTTATTGCCAAAGACAATGAAGCAAAGCTGCTGTTGTCTTTAAAGAGAACCCCAGTGCTGAGGACAGTTGATTGAAATAGTTATATACAAAAGTAGTCCAGCTGTTGGGGAAGATGAGCAACTATGAGTGGTGGTGTGGCTCACTCTGGATTCTAGGATAGCTTGTTCAGACCTCGGCAGTGAGTCCAGAGCCTGTAATCTTGGTCTCCTTTGAAGACCTCAATTTATGTCTTACTCTGAGTGACTGCCGTTTTTGACATTGCCTTTCACTGTGACAAAGTTTATTTATTTTTAAAGATTTATTTATTTATTTATTTTATGTATGTGAGTACACTGTAGCTGTCTTCAGACACCAGAGAGGGCATCGGATCCCATTACAGATGGTTGTGAGCCACCATGTGGTTGCTGGGAATTGAACTCAGGACCATTGGAAGAGCAGTCAGTGCTCTTAACTGCTGAACCATCTCTCCAGCCCCAAAGTTTATTTCTTGCTGCTAAAGACGCTGTGGTTCTGCAGGTTCTGAATCTTTCTTTTAAGATTATTTTTGTCTGCATGTGTGTACCATGTATGCCTGGTGTCTGTGGAGCTTAGAAGAGAGCTTGGATTCCCTAGAACTGAAGTTATGATGGTTGTGAGCCACCAGTGTGGGTACTGGGGACAAAGCATTGGGTCCTCTGGAAGAGGAGCTCTGTTAACCACAGTGCCAGAGAGTCAGCCTCTTGGGTCTTATCTTTAATTGTTTGCCAGTATGTTGAAATCTTCAGGGAGTCTTTCCAGCACAACTTTGCAACTCGGTGGAAGGTGACCATTGTGGGTCAACTCTTAATTCAGCCCTAGGAGGCCAAGGAAAGAAAGATGGCGAATTAGAGGAAATCCCTACCTCAGAAATCCTGCCCCCCTCCCCAAAATATGGGAAAAATAATAAAACTCAGTAGAAGTAGCTGTTTACTGTCTCTGAGGCAAGCGGTTTGTAAAGTGGCATTTCCTGGTGCCAAACTCTAAGACAGTTGCCCCGTGTTTGTAGTCTCTCCTTTGGACCAGATATGGGAGCAGGTTTTTGGATGCTGTTCTGTTAATTTCCACTCCTTCCTTCCTTACAAGGCCTGACTCACTTCCCCACTCCCACCCTAGCCTGTCAGTGCAGAGCTGCTGCTGCAGTTCAGGCAGGCGTCTGCTTAAGAGCATGGTTGTACAAAAGAACAAACACGGTATGTACTCACTGATAAGCGGATATTAGCCCAAAAGTTTGGAACACCCATTTGTTCAGCACCCCCCACCCCCCCCACCCCCGTGCTCCCAGAGACCGGACCGCCAACCAAAGAATACACCTGGAGGGACCCATGGTGCTGGCCACCTATGTGGCAGAGGAGGGCCTTGTGGGCCATCAGTGGGAGAAGAGGCCCTTGGGTCTGAGAATGTCAGATGCCCCAGTATAGGAGAATGCCAGGAAGGGAAGATGTGGGTGGGTGGGGGAATACCTTCATTGGTGG